>JASGAU010381316.1:0-17018 GCA_030220045.1 Australoheros facetus
GGGAAAATGGGTTAGTGCACAGGTCTTGGCCTTTGTAGTATAAGTGGTGCAAGCACATTTGTCCGCAGCCATTATGAAATTATCTCGCGGGCCATATATATTTATATTGCAGGCCAGATCTGGCCCGCGGGTCTTGAGTTTGACACACGTGCATTAAAAGATGGGTGGTTCTTGAAATCATTGTTCTTCCTCTTTTTACCATGGTAGCCGAGAGACACGTGCAGTCATCATTGCTTTGCATATACAGGGCTTCACAGGCATGGGTATTACTGCTAGTAAGATTACACCTAAATCAACCGGATATCAGATCATCAAGAACTTCAAAGAGAGGTTCAATTCTTGTGAAGAAGGCTTCGGTGCGCCCAAGAAAGTCCAGCAAGTGCCAGGATCATCTCCTAAAGGTGATTCAGCTGTGGGATTGGGGCACCACCAGTGCAGAGCTTGCTCAGCAATGCAACAGGCAGGTTGTGAGTGCATCTGCACATGCAGTGAGGTGAAGACTTTTGAATGGATGGCCTGGTGTCATGTGCAGGGTTGTTTCTTATCCAAGGGAGTGGCCTCACTCACAATTTTGCCTGAGAACACAACCATGAATAAAGAACGGTACCAAAACATCCCCCAGAAGCAACTTCTCCCAACCGTCCAATAACAGTGTGGTGAAGAATAAATTTACAAGCTCCTGCCAAGAATCCATTCCGCAGGCACTGAAGTGCCTTGCTCACTGGCACAATGACAACACTAGAAAGAGTGAAAGAACTTTTTAGAAGTGAAGAAAAACCAAACTGAATAGAAATGAGAAAAAGAGACCACTATAGACACCATATAGCTTTTCTGTTACAAAACTACCTCAAGTATTGCTACACATCCCTTTCTATGAGGTTAGAGGCAAGCTGATGGTAATGAAGCCTGTAATATAACCCAGGTGTTACAGCACGGACCGAGTGTGACTGTGGAAATAACCACACTCCGTGTAGACCTAGTTTCAGCTGTATTTTACTCTCACTCCTGTCATTAATACAGGAGGGAGCAGGAACAGGCTTCAGTTCTCCGTGACCCTGACAGTGACTGACCGCTAATGTGAAAACAAAAATGAAACCTGGAAACATGTCGCTGGTCATATCCTGCACACGTCCTGCATCCAAGTCTGTCTGACCTCCTTAACACGAGTGGAAATGCAGCAATCTGTGTTAAATTGTTTTGCTTTCCACACACTGAGATTGGGAAACCTCAGAATAACTAAATCTTCCTTGTTGACAGTTCAGACTTTCAAAATGTGTGTAAAGCACAACTGAAATGTACTGTGCTTTGATCTGTTCGTGTCCAGCTTTGCACACAAACTTTACAGTGACTCACTCTTGTCCCCGGATCCTTTCCAGGCTGAAACATTTAATGAGTTTGTTTCTGTATGAAGATGTTGTGGTTTTGTATCTTCTTCTGTGTACACTGACAACACTGACAGCGCTTTTCAGACTGTGCTGGAAGAGGCAGAAGGAGGCACTCGTGTCCCCATTGAAATGCACTGTTACCACCTTTACAGCTTATTTTTAGGATTTCTATTTTGTTTTATTAAATTGAAGACTTCTTACTTTTTAATGACCCTTTGGTGTATTATTTTCAGCTTTTAAAATTACTTATTATTCTCCATTTTATTAAAACTTTTGTACCTATATTTACTTTCATTGTATTTTATTAAGATTTTATATTCAGTTTCATTAAATAATAAAAATGTTTATTGTTAACTTTTTATTTAAAATTTCTACATTTATTTTTACTGTTGTATCATACTCAACTTTTGTTGTTGTTTACTTAAATTTGAACTTACTATTTGATTCAGTTTTTATTTCTCTAAAATTGTTATTTAACATTTTATTTACATTTTTGTGTTTACTTTTATTACAGTATATAATATTCAGTTAATAATAATAATAATAATACTGAGCTCTTTAATTTATTTTCCCTTATATTTGTTTATTGAGCTCATTTGTATTGTGTAGTTTTTAATCTTACTGACATTTTTGTCATTTATTTTAGTTTATTAGGATCCCCATTCTCCCCGGGCTCTCCAAATCGTTACATTTTGAGAGTGAACTATAAAGCATACACAACATATTATTATTACAAAACAAAACACACAACAAAAACAGGTCCTTTCAACTCAAATTATATCTCATATCAGCATAAGCACTGATAACATAACATTGACATAACATTTAATTAACCATCAGTACTACATTAGTTTATCACCCATTATCTTATTGATGATAGTCAAAAATGGACTCAATAAAAGTAAAAGACAGCTTAATAATAATAATAATACCAGTGCACACCTATTCAGATTGAGTGCAGCAGTAAAGAGCTGAAGACACAAGAGCAAGAAAAAAAAACAACCTCACTGACACTAAAGATTCAAACATCGAGACATGACAGTGTTCGGAGTGCATATTGGATCAATTACAATGTGAAATAAAAGCACTTACACAGCTGTAAATACACACACACACACACAGAAACTACAGCACTCAGCGCATAATGGGTTGTAAATGGTCTTAATAATTAAACTTGAGTGCCATAAAGTTAAAAAACAAACAAAAAAAAACAAAGTCAAAAAAGATTTTATGATTTAACACAAATTTAAGCACTCGGTGTATAAAAAGGAAGACAGGAGACAAAAAACAGAAAACAACCAGAGAGTAGGTGCAGTGCCCGTGCTGAAGCAGTTTAACTCTTGGCTCCGTTAAAGCTCACTTCTTGTTTATGACCGCGTGAGAGCAGAGTACACAGGCACTGAAAAGGAAAAAACAAACTCTGAGCTACAACGAAAATGCTCCCCAAGTCACAAACTCACCATTTTCAACCAAATTCTCCTCGTCCAGCGTCGTGGACCAGATCTCCCAGGCCATCTCTCCTTCCCTGCCCCCCCCAAACTCCCTAAACTTAAAATCCACAATCGGTGTGACGACTCAAACGAAATCTTTTCCCTCCTTTGGACTCCAACGGAGCACCCTGAAGTGAATGATTGGCTAATCCGCCTGGGAAGTATACAATGATTTGCTGAGCTGTTTTTAAAGGTCTGTGAGCTCCAGCTGTTTGACTGAGGCAGATCACAGAGTAAAAATGAGATCACATGTGTTTACAAGGTCCTTCACCTCTTGAATGCTGCGGGACCCTGATAGCTGACGGGAAGAAAGGTTGTGTGGTGCACACTGCTGTGAAACAGGGTCAGGCTGTGTGTTACATTTACTCTCTATTCATCCTGGGAACGCAATCCTTTGGAACATCAATTGCTGAACAGCTCATGTTCTGATAAGCACCACTGACCTATGCAACAAAACAAAAGCTGTGAAAGAAATTTGAAATTTGAAAAGCAGTTTTCCACCTCGGATGGAATGCTTAAAAAAAGTGACAGAAAATCCACTAAATGAATGAATTATTACCAGTTAACTGTTGAACTAAAAGCCAGAGATGCCAACAATGCTGTGAACTCAGGAGAACTGTGTTATCTGACTTCTGCACAAAGGAATTACATTTCTATGAGATATACAGTATTTAAAGTAGATATAATTTAACCAGACACACTGAAATTTCTGACAGCAGTACTGTGCAAAAGTCTGGAACCACCCCCATTTCTTTAAATTTTACTTCCAAGCAGCCAGACTTTGTTAGTTTTTAAAGTGGTCTTGATCAGCAGTTCTCCAGACCTTCTGAAGGTC
This sequence comes from Australoheros facetus, assembly GCA_030220045.1. Lineage (NCBI taxonomy): Eukaryota > Metazoa > Chordata > Actinopteri > Cichliformes > Cichlidae > Australoheros > Australoheros facetus. The sequence goes on from JASGAU010381316.1 coordinate 3,711, forward strand.
TTCCAAACTTCCAAAAACATTCCTTTGAAAATGGTAAGGTACAAGGACTGGACTTTTTCAGTCCAGTCCTTGTACCTTACCATTTTCAAAAGAATGTTTTTATTTGTTCAGACCTATGAAGCACAACAAAGGTACCTAACTCAAGGGACGGACCAGTGTTGTGTCTACACATAACAGACAACTTAGCAAAGAACCAGTTTTAATCTGTATCTTTACACACTTTCTTACTAGCTTCTGTTTCTTTAGTTTAATCTGTAAAAAAATTCCAAAGATAAGGCAATTTAAAAGCATAAAAATACTGTTTTTGCACCAACAGGGTTATTCCCAAGGAGATATTGGCTAAAACCTTGGGATATTTCAGCACGGTGTGCAGTGTGTCCTTAAAGAATTTGAGAGAAAAAAAAAAAAACATCCCGCAAAGACCTGAGGAGATGCATTTGATCCTTCAGTTGATCCATCTACTGTTCACTGAAGCGTCATCAGAAATGGTCTCAGTGGAAAGGTGGCTGTCATGAAGCATTCTTAGGGAAGGGGAACAGGGAGAAAAGGCTGAGGTGCACCACATTACACAAGAACTGGACTGAAAATCAGTGGCGACAGGACTGATAGCTATAAATCCAAATGTGAAATTTTTGGTTAAATCCTCGGCAGTATGTACAAAGAAAGTCAGGAGAGAGCTACAACAGCCATCTGTAAAAGGTGGTGGAGGCTCTGTCATGGATTGGGGCTGCATTTCAGCCAGAGCCTGGATCCCAACATTACTGAAGCAATGTGGGATCATCTTGAAAAGGCAGCCAACATCCAAAGAAGAGCTTTGAATGTCCTTCAAGAAGCCTGGAGAACTATTCCTGAAGACTACTTAAAGAAATGAGAAGAAAGCTGCCTCAGAGAGTTCAGACTGTGTTGAAGAAAAAAGGTGGTCACACCAAATATTGACTTTCAGGCTTTTTAGAATTGTACAAGTTCTCTTTTTGCCTTATGTACTGCATTTCCATGTATGTTTGCATGTTTTAGTAAATTGTTGCACCTAGTTCCCATTTCCCAGCAAAATATAAATAAACAAGGGGCAGGTCAAGGCTTTTGCACGGTGCTATACATTGCTAGCATGCTGACTTTTCACTTTGTCTTTGCACTTGCTTTTCTAAATGAATGCAGAATCCTGGTGTTACAGTCAGTCCCATTTACATTGTGATGGTGTATTTAGGCTTAATTCAAAGCAGTATGCACTAATTAAAGAGCAGTGAACTTGGGGCAGATCCTACAGTCTTCTCATTTCCCATCATCCTTTGGCATGGCCAGAGCAGAGAGAACAGTCATCATGTCTCCTTCTTACTCTCATGTCTACCTGCTTACTGTCCTGTGGGGATTCTGTATGTTTCTGAACTTTTCATTTAGACTAACACTGTGGATGTGATACTGCTTAAGTTTGGAATTAAAAAGTAAGTGTACCAGTGGATAACAAGGTTTAGGTACAGATATTATTGTAGGACGTGTTAAGGAGTTTTTGTTTCTGTGGCCATTATGCATGGATCTAAAGATATATCAGGTGCTTTTATTTGGATATTTATTCAGTAGGGGCATGTTGCGTCATACAGAATTGGATAATAATTATCCAATGCAGTGAGTTAAACTGTGTGGTGCATTTTTTTCGAAGACTTGTATGCAGACATGTACTGTATAAAGCACACATATAAACGCCATCGATACACCCGCTACATGATTGACTGTGGTTTCTTTTTTGTTGTTGTTTTTTCCCTTCACTTCAATTTTAAAATGTTGGCAGATTTACGCAGTTGCAAGAACATGAGTGGTTGAAGGTAGAGAGGGCCAGCCATATCCTGTTTACTGCTCCCCATTAATCTACATCACCAAACAGACACCAGACAGAAAAGAGCCACCGATCAAGAGTAATAGGAGATGTGAGTGGACATGAATTTGATTGTCAGACTGAGACTGATACATGCAGAGAACGGGAATAGAAGAATAGATGGAGGGAGAGATGGGGGACATGTGATAAAAATGTTTTTACAATGAGGGGAATTGAAAGGATGATAGGCTGGTGGCTGAGAGAGAGGAAAGTGTAATAAAATGAAAGATGGATTGATACGGAGGTGGAATGGGAAGGAGCGATATATGAATGTTGAGCAACAGAAGCAAGACTTTGTTGTAGTGACCTCATACTCAGTGCCATAAGAAGCATCAACACAATTGATGAAGGAATCTGTCCCTGTTTCAGGGATCAGATTGTGTGATGAGGAAAAGTTTCCGAGCAATGAGTTCACACTCTGTAAAGAAACTTAATCTTAACACAAATAAGGTTTCTATGCACATCATAGGATTTACTGGCTAGCTTTGGTTGTTCCCTTATGGGGTGAAAACCACACACTCAGGAGAAATAAGGGCATTTAAAAGAGCATTCCTAGGCAGGTCATTTACAGCACTGCCATTAACATCTTTGCCAGTGGGTAGATCTAACCTTTTTTGTCAATCTTACCACTAATCCTTGATCCAGCATGCTTTACTTACGCATTTTCACAGGGGCCAGTTTGTTTGTGTGTATGTGGTTTTTGTGGTGCCTCGATTCCTGTGTGGACTGTTGATCTTGGACGGGGCTGGGCATTATTTCAGGCCTAGCAGTGTCATTACATTTCAGTGCTAGCTGTCTTGATGGTTAACTCTCAGGTTTGTTGCCAAGCTTTGTGGTCGAACTGCAGTAAAAAGCCAGACTAATGGTAGTGTGGATGGTGCTGTCTTCTTTAGAAACACATCAAGTGGTGAGTCAGTCACCAGGTCAGCCTCCCCTGTGTCAGTTTGTCATTGTCACTTTAGCAATATGTCACAGTGTTGTGGTTGTGGCCCAGTCCTTTGGCTATTTGCTAATGTGTGTGAAGACATGCTGCAAATAGTTTCAAAATGTTGGGAAAGTCTCGACTGCATTGATTTGAGAATCTGACATGACAGTTTACGTCAGTTTCTTGAACGGAGCTGCAGGGCCACAAAAGTCAAATATTTGTGAGTGTGTCGGTGATTGTAACATGTACTCTGCTCTGGTTGTTTTATCTTCTTTCACTCAAAGCAATAGTGATTGCCAAACTGTTTGTCTAGTGTGATGGTTGATCAGCTGACTGTCAATAACCGAGGATTCAATGGACGACCTCCTGATTTATATAGTTAGAAGGGGTGGGTGGTATACCGGATTGGTGACAGTCATCGGTGTCACATTCTGCCACAATATGGATATGTATAGTAATATAATTTCTCTGATAAACACACACATAAATTTGGTTTTAGGCTGTACATGAGGGAGAACTGCGTCTCTCCTTCACTTTATAATCAGGCTAGTTTAACCACAAGTGTCAGAAGCACAGTGCTTCTTCAGGCCATTTACACTTAGTTTAATTTATTCATTTAGTTTCAGCCAAACTAGCTCTCACTTTAGCACTAATCTGATGTTATGAGCCCAGCTGTCTTTGAGGACCTATTATGCTTATTCTTGATCACTACTTTATAGTAGTTTTGCATTATTTATGGGTTAAAATAATTCTGACTTATCTTATAATGGGCATTGGTTGCTGCTCTTTAGTTCATCCACTGAAACAAGCTGTTTTAGCTGCAGCCCCTTTAAAGCCACCCTCCCGTTAAGCCTCTTTCCTCTGATTGGTTGCCGCTTGCAGACAGAAGGTCTCAACAGCAGGTTGGTGGGCTTGAGCTCTTGGGTCATAGGGATTACTTGCATTACATATGCTGAAATCATTATTTGAAACTTAACGGTGTATATACATAACAGAAAATAAAGAAAATTATAATAACTCCACTATAAGAATGTGGACAAAGCATCCTGTCTGTAGGTGAAAGTTATGAAAATAAAGCATCACATTTACTAATAAACCAATAATATGGGGAACCTACTCCACTCAGTACACTTGTAGGCCAGGCCTGTGTCTTATTTTTCCTCCTATTTGGAGCAAAAAACAGTCATTTATTTTCTTCCTCAAGATATCTTCCTCTGTATTGTCAGTAAACCATAGAGGAAGAGCAATGTTTTAATTTTGTAATACCTTACATGATAGTCACCAAAAAAAAAAAAAAACAACTTATCAGTTATTTGAGCAACCACAGAATCATAAATTATATCAGCTAATAATAAAGTGTAGCTATCGATGTAGTTAAAGTAAATTAGTTTCAGAAAGAACGAGTCAGAACAGCAGATAGTAAAATGATGTGTTGCTTGGCTTACAATTTCCAGCCCTTTGAAAAGTCGGTGATGAACCATAAAAAAAAACCAAGTCTTACCAAAATAAGTCACACTTAGAGTAATCTCCATTCATGTCACATGGTGACAATTGAGCTTTCCATTCTTGAAAGCAAGAACTTAAACCTCCAACCCTAACACAAAGATCACTGAGAGCCAGTGTGCTGGGTGTGTGTTTAGATTGTAAACGGTGACCAGGTTACAGTGCTGTCCTAATGAGGTGTGTAAAGACAGCTAATCTAAAGTTTACACAGCTCTCTTCACATCAGACTCACACTGATTGCATGCCTGTTGCTGACGTGTTGAGGGCCACAGGAGCTGGGGGTTGCCTCTCACAAATGTATGCACACACATATAGACACGTTCACTGTGTACAGCACACATGTACTGTGTCTCACACACTCATAATCAGTGTTTGCCTAACAGCGAGAGTAGTAGGGGCATTGGCCGCTAAGCAGTATAAATATTTGCAAAAATGTGTGACCCAAGTAGTCACCTCTTCAGCTATAAGTGCGCCTGGCAGGCTTTAACCCACATGCACAAAATTACCTACTGTATACACACACCCAAAGTTGTGAAAAGTAAAATGCCATCTCATGTGTCACAATGTACCATTCTTATTCTCTTGATTCTGTTAAATGTCTGACATGCACATTCACAGCTTTGTGTCACGCTGATCTGTGCTTTCAGTGCTACAGCGTGAAGCTACAACATTAGGAAGAGGAGTTGATACGAGCCTGATAGCAGCCATCCATTACCCCCAAGCCTCTTCCTATTTACATTATATTTTTAGTTTATTCCACATATTCATATCTTGCCTCACTGTCATGGCCACTTTGCTCTCCTCTTAACTGGGCTTTCTGCTCCTTAGCTTGACTAGTGCAAATGTTTCCATTGAGATTACGGGCTTTTTTTTGTGCGTGGTAATGGAGGTGTTTCCCTTCCTGGAACCCCTTTATGCTGCATTAAAATAATCTTTGCTCCCTTTCAATAGTAATAACAACAATAATAATGCTAATATCCTTTATAACTGAAGGAAATCCTATTGTTGCTTCCCTTCCTGTGATGGACAAAATTCATGGTCACCGACAGGGATTCAGGGTCAGCTCCTAACACAAGGGCTTGAACCCATTTCTTACAGTCAAAGAGCAGTCTCCCCAACACATTACAACACCGCTATGGCCTTTTCTTTTCAAATATAAGCACTTCTTTAGATTTTCAACATTGGGTCAGAAGAAATGTTCATAACCTGATGGCCTGCCTTTGACCAGCATCCGGTGTTAAGCAAGTGTTTAGAAAGTTTGAGATGGATGGGAAGAGAGAGAGGAGCGTGGCGGGGTGTCAAGGCCCGTAGCCTCAGCCCTGACCCTCGCACTTCCCATCCGACCCTGACCACTCCTCTTCCCCCTGACATTTGAACTCCGGCCCGAAGGAGCTGTGACCTCAGAGCGGCATGTCACTGAACGTCCGGTTGGCCTGACAGGAACAGGGTCTGGAGCCACTCAGTGAGAAGAGACATTGCTGCTGCCTGAAGTGAATGAAGAAGAAAAGGAAAGTTGTTTATGTGAGGAACGGATGTTTGGATTGCCTTGAGTAAGATAGGCCCTCTACTGAGTATTACTGTTTCAGTTAATAGATGTTCAAGCTTTGCTCTACCATCCTGTTTAATGTCAGCTCCTCAATATCTTCACGAGGCAACACTGTTGGACAAGTGTAACTTTGTATTAACTGTTGTGTAAGCAGGCTGTCACCACTATGAAGAACATAAGGAGGAGGCATGTCGTGAATGGCCTGAAGGAAGCTGAAGAAGCATCAGATCTTTAAATATTTTCCCTTTGATTCCATCAGGACACTGTAATCCTTCATGGACCAAAATGTTGTTCATGTGGTAGTTACATAACATGTTTACATCTTTTAAAATCGATTTTGCCACATGCTGAGTCTAAACCTAGAACTGATATCCTTCATTTAAAAGTTTGTATCAGCCATCCTTCAATTATGTGACTCAGCAGTTTCTCGGGAAGGCTGGAAAACACAGTAGTTAGGGCAGTACCGAGCAGGGAAACGAGGCTAATAAATAAAACATGAATTCACTGTGTGGGAAATTATAGCTGAAGTATGAGAATATCTTTACGGTGATGGAGTTTAAGAGCTAAGAAGCCTCTGGGCTTTATGCTTAGAACGGCTCTCTTCTTTCCTTTGGCTTGTTTTTCAGGTAGTCTATGTGCAAGTTAGATGCCAAAGTTGTAGATGGAGTATCATTTGGATCTCTGTACGCCACCACAGTGGACTGAAGTTATGCTGAGCGGCTGTAGTATGAATTTAAGAGACCAGTTCAATCAAGAAATGGCCCAAAATTCCTCCTCAATGTTTTTTTTTCCTCAAGCAGCTATAGGAAGCATCTGATTAAGGTTGTTGCTGTTAAGAGGTTCTACAAAATAACAAAAGAGGTTTAACAGAAACACTAACTATTTGGCTGTATATAATACAATTATATTTAATACTTGGATGTAATTCATTTGGCTGCATTCTAGAAGTTCAATGGACATCACCAAATGTTGAGTTTCCTTCTTGAGATGCTTTCGGGGTCTTTGCTGCAGACGCCTTCAGTTGCTGCTTGTTTGTGGGTCTTTCTGCATCCGGTTTTGTTTTCAGTAACAGCAAAGCATGCTTAACTGGGTTAAGGTTCAGATGATGATTCAAAAATATAAGAATGTTCCATTTCTTCGCCTTAGTGTTTTACCCATCTCTGCTGTTAATTATTTGATTGAATGTGGGGCGTTCATGTTTTGGTTTGTTTTGTTTTCCTAGGCATTTTGCTGACCAGTGGATTTCTTCCTTTTTCGGATTGTACCAAATGGGTCTATAGTTCTGTTTTGTTTTCAGCCCTAATGACGCTACAAGTCTCTGAACTACATGTTGAACATTTCCCAGAACAGCCACAGAATGCAAATCCAGCTCTTGGAATCCACTGTAGACGTATTACTACCTCGATTTGACCTGAAAGAAATAACAAAAAACAGGCCACACCTGGCCTTGAAACCACTTATCAGTGAATCGTCCAATTACTTGTGAACCTGCATAAATAGAGGGACAATTTAAACAAATGACTTTAATTTTTAAACAGTTAATGCGGTATTTTTGGTACATATTTGTGATTTTCACTCACTGTTTATCCATCTAAAGTTATGTGAATATTTAAAATGTCCCACTGGTGAATCTTTTTGTTTGCTTTTGTATCTGTATTACTTTTGAATCTGCTCTATGGATTAAGCCATCATCTGTTTTGGCAGCATTTTAGGCCTGAAACATTGTAACGGATTACTGCAGCAGCCGAGTTATTTGACTGATATTGCTCTCAACAGCTTTGTCTGATCGCATCCAAGGTCCAGTTACAGCGCCTTTGATTTATCTATTTTCTTTTGTAAATGTAAGATTTCTTTTATAGTAAACACTCACTTTGCATATTTCCTCCCTGTTGTCTTGTTTTTCTAGTTGTTGATGTTATCAGGTTGTATTTGGCAGCACTGCAGATATTTTAGGAAATAGTCAGAAATATGTGCGCTCGCATCTTCATCACCACGTGACTGCTCAGCTGCGAGCCACATGGATGTTGTCAGAGTGAGTAATTGTGAAGCCCTTAGTGCTCTTAATACCACATCTACTTACTCCTTTTTGAGTGATGCGCCTGACAGGGGAGTCCGCTTCACTCCGCCACCTGACCTGCCCCCCCGGTTCCCAGATCAGGATTGCTTTCTTAGACGATCGAGGCATTTTGCAATAGTTTAACCAGTCGTATGCATGGTGATCACGTTCTAAGAAGACAAATAAAAGCATTTTAAGAGCGCTATTAGGATGACTACAGCATTTGTCGAGTAGAGGGAGACACAAGAGACCTGTAGATGTTCCAGTGAATTGAGAAAAATAGCCTTTGTTTTCTGACTGAAATGGGAAGGTTATAAGTTAGATTCATACCTCGGTACAGTATATTTGGCTCTGGTTGGCTCAGTATGTACTCCCTGCTGTGCTGCCTCTTGCGTGTCCTCTTGGCACCAACTCTGGCAGCTTGGCTCAGTCTCTCTCTCCTGGAGGCAGCAGTTTTAGTGTCAGAGCGAGGGTCAATATATTTCACTCCTTTTTCCCATCTGACTCTCCAGAGAATCATTCTTAGCTTCTGAACACATACACTTTAGAGATTAGCAGCGTTTTACTGGTCCATCAGAGCAGTAAAAACACTGCTGGCAGTGTATGACACAGGACCTAATGAGATGCTGAGTTTGGCAAGCCAGCAGGGAGCAAGGCCCTGTAAACAAGGCCAACTAACTAGCCTGCTCACGCACCACCGTGACCCCAGGTTTAGGGCACAGGAATTAAATCTGAAGGGGGGGGTGGGGGGGTGCTTTCTGCTCCTCCAACACTTTCTCGGAATAATGGTGAATCCCTGCCAAGACACTCAGAGGTTAACTCAAACGAGTGAGGGAAAATAAGGACATTGTTTATAGCACTTGATGTGTCTGCACTGGTTCTCATTATGTTCTCGTCTGTGCCTGTTTTTGTCTAGGAGATGTTCGGGTTCTGAGGGATTTGGGCAGAGCTTTGGTGCTATACAGACGGACCGTCATGCCCTATGCAGTCTACTCCCGCAAACGCAAGGGCCCCAGCGACGAGATGGAGGTGCAGCAGTACGCCAGCTTGCTTGGCCAGGACTGTGCCGAAAGGATCCTGCTTTATCGCTCATAAACGCGCAGCATCATATTACCTTTGAATAAACGTAAATGCGTACTCCCCAGCAATGTCTGTCTGTTTTTGTCTGTCAGTGTATATGACAGTGCTTTCTGCTGCCTGTCCCCATAGAGTCACCATGCTTACCTCTATATATGCCAGCCAATCACAATCTTCTGTATGTGTGGCCTCATTTGCGTTCATTTTTGAGTTACATTTTTTTTAAACTGATGAATCCTGCAGCACTCATTCTGTTAATTTTTTGTGCATTTTGTTGATTTACTACATGGACCATGCCATTGAATATTATTTTAATCTTATGTGGTAGGGGTGCAAAGGTACACAAAAGTCAGTTTTGATAGGAAACAATTTGGAATCAACATTCAATATAGAACAGAAAGGAATGTGTGATTCTTTTGTTTGTTTGCTTCCTTTCTCTCTTATGTCACCACTGTGGACACGGCCATCTTATTTGGAAAAAAGTAACTGTCACTTAAAGAAGGCGACTGGCAGCTTTCCTGCAAACACAGGAAGGACAATTTGAACTTGTAATAAATTTGTTGCACATCAGCAGATTTCTGCTGCAGCTCACGTGTAGCAACTGGTGCAATGCAAAGACTTTCAGGTCTATTTAGATATAAATGGGTGAACCGAAGAAAATTCATACCTAACCGACTGTCAAATGCGAACGTATACATGTACCCTTATGCCCCTTCCACGGATCCTTGCTGTGATTTGTTTTTGGTGTTTTTTTTTTTTTTTGGCGCCGCTCTTAATCCTGTATGCTTAAGTGCTGATGTGAGAGTGCACACATGAAAGCTCTCTCTCAGCTGACACGGGTTTGTATTAACATCACCATTGCCACTTGCAAAGCATGTTCTTTTTTGAATGCCTGATAAGAATAATTTTCTTTTTATTATGATTATTTGCATACACTGCATCCCAAATCTTCACCTCACCATTGTAAGGATTTTATCACTTGAGTTTATGTGATTTAAATGAGTCACTGTTTTCAATACTTTTGTTTGATTTTTAGTTTTGTTTATCTTTTCCTTTTAATATCGAGTGTTACTTTTGATTAAGCCGAATAAAGGGGTTATAGTGTCCTTGCTTGGATTTGATGCCTTTCCTTTCCATGCTAATTATGCAACCCCATTTCCACTGGCTGAGGAATTTTGGAAACATGGTAGTAATGTGTTGAGTCCCTTCAAGTCTCTTTCCAAATGGTGTAAATTTTCACAGATACAGTCGTAAGCTTATATCTCCTGAAACACATGCAGACCCAGAGATAAATGCTTCAGTTGGACTTGTTCAATTAGGCGGAGCAACAGGTGTTGGATATTTGAGCTGGCAGAGCACAGATGTAAATGGGTTCTTTCCCCCAGAGAAAATGTCGGCAGCAGTGCAACTCATGGCCTGGGTAAGGCTCAGCTGACCTCCTGGTAGCAGCCAAGAATCTGGTCTTACAGCATAGCACGTTGTCATCTGCGAGGTAAACATGCGAATTTTAAAATCGATGCCGTGTCATAGGTTAACAGTTTCCCTCAGTCGGCACAATTGACTCCAGGTAAAGGAATGACAGCTGTGCAGTAGGAGAATGTGCAAATCTTCCTGCACAGGATTTAATCTGAGGATTGCCAAGTGTGTGTCATACCTGTAATCCAGCTGGGTAACTATCCTTGTTTTTCTGGATACTCAACTAGAATCACATAATCAACTGAGCGAAAAGTGTAACCTTAGACCAGTAAGTGTCAGCTCGACCCTGCCTTGGAGTTGTGTGTATGCAGCAGCTCTGCTCTCCAGTGTGGCCTGAGCTGCCACACATTCAGCCAGCCGGCTTGTCTGCACCCAGTGTTGAGAAAACGATGTAGAGTCAGTCTCTGCAGTTCAAACTCAACCTGGGTTTAAGAGCAGCCTGTGTCCTAAGGAATTAAAACAGACTGACAGGCTAATTCTCCGAGATGGGAACACTGACGCTGGCTAGTTGCCATGTTGGATTCACTGTTTCTCTCCCACATTAGGCATGCTCCCCCCCACAACTTAATGTGCGCACACACTTTTGGCACTGTCATAAGTACTTAGTCTTGGTGGACGCCACACATAAGGACATGTGCCAGTGCTGTGGTGTACCTCTTTCTGTCAAAACAAGTGGCCTAGACCAGTTGGCTGTTTTATAATGAGCCCATAATATGAAGTATGGCAGGGTTTGGACTTTGTGCTAATATATAATTGTGTAACTGCTCATAATTCTTAATAAGTATGAGGTTTGCACTGACCACGCTCTGCTGCTGAAAAACTGTTCAGCCAGAGGTCAGCGTTCAAAGAATAAAGAAGTCTGGAGAGAATACTTTATCTTCATGTCAGACCTGAGTCACAGTGATGGGTTAAATAGTCTCGATGGTTTATTTAAGACTCTCTTGATGCCAAATGGTTTGGGTTTGTCACACCGGAAAATACAAAGACTTCCAAAAACCTCAGAATGGAGAATATGACCCTGAATTGAGATAACATTTAAACTGGAAAATGCCACAGTGAAGAAAATTGAAGTGGACTTAGAATTAAAACATGAAACTGAGCAGGAAGGTTGTAAACGACAATTTATGATTAATGGATTTGCTCATCATAAATCATTTAAGACTTTTAAAGGAATATCCTACATATCGTACAGCGGTCTTTCAGCACCCATCACTCCTGTGTTACAGTTATGCAACCTTAATGCAGCTTAACTGATCACGTTAGAACAGCACAACACAGCTATAACAAAATACATGAATTGGATGTTCTGGTGTTGAGCTGAGCGAGAGGAGTATAGTTGGGTCCATGAGACAAAGAGTTGCCTAGACCAGTTGGCTGTTTTATAATGAGCCCAATTGTAATTGTAGTTTTGCCTCTGTATACCAGCACAATGGATTTTAAATCAACACTTTCAGCTTTAATCCAAGAGGTTTAACTAAAGTAGGAACTGCTTAGGACTTACAGCCATTTTAATACATAGTCTCACATTTTCAGAGGCTCAAAGTAAATTGGGCCATTGACTGACAGGCAGTTTCACAGTCATGTGAGGCCTGTTCCCTCATTATTCTATGACAAGCATATAAAAGATCTGGAGTTGATTACAAGTGTTGCACTTGTATTTGGTAGCTTTTCACTGGAGCTCTCAATAGGAGGTCCAAAAATGTGTCTATGAGAGTGAGGGAGACCATCGTTAGTATGGAAAAACAAAAGTATCAGACAGATAGCAACAACTTTAGGAGTGGCCAAATCGACAATCTCATATATTCTTAAGAAGAATGAATGCACTGGACAGCTTAGCAACACCCAAAGGCCTGAAAGACCACAGAAGACAACTAACCTCTGGTCACAGCAATATTTCCATGGTTAAGAAAATCCCTTTACATCTAACCGTGTAAGAACACTCTTGAGGATGTGGGTGTATCATCAAAATTTACAATCAAGAGATGCCTTCAAGAATGGAAATACAATAGGCTGCAAACCACTGGGTACACTCAAGAACAAAAAGGCCAGATTAGACTTTGCCAGGTTATAGCTAAAGGAGCCTGCACAGATCTGAAGAAAAAAGAAAGAAATCTTTTCACAGATCAAATTAAGATTGAATGGCATTTGGTGATCTCCATGGGTTCTAGATTTCAGGCTGTCATTGACGGCTCAGTGAATTCCAGTGTGGTACCGTGATAGGATGCCACCTGTGCAACGAGTCCAGTTGTGAAATTTCTTCACTACTAAATATTCCACAGTCAGCTGTTAGTGGTATTATAACAAAGTGGAAGTGATTGTGAACAACAGCAACTCAGTCATGAAGTGGTAGGCTGCGTAAAATGACAGCGGGGTCAGCAGATGCTGATGCCTATAGTGCACAGAGGTCACCAAATTTCCGCAGTCAATCACTACAGACCTCCAAATTTCATGTGGCCTTCAGTTTAGCTCAAGAACAGTGCATAGATGAATGGGTTTCCATGGCTGCATCCAAACCTTGCATAATCAAGCACAATGCAAAGTGTTGGATGCAGTGGTGTAAAGCATGGTGCCACTGGACTCTAGAGCAGTGGAGACGTGTTCTCTGGAGTGACGAATCACACTTCTCTGTCTGGCAATCTGATGGATGAATCTGGGTTTGGTGGTTGCCAGGAGAACAGTACTTGTCTGACTGCGTTGTGCCAAGTGTAAAGTTTGGTGGAGGGGGGATTATGGTGTGGGGTTGTTTTTCAGGAGTTGCGCTCGGCCCCTTAGTTCCAGTGAAAGGAACTCTTAATGCTTCAGCATACCAAGACATTTTGGACAATTTCATGCTCCCAACTTTGTGGGAACAGTTTGGG
>JASGAU010381322.1:2648-13598 GCA_030220045.1 Australoheros facetus
CCTACACACCTGCTGCCGTTCCCCCGCCACCGCGTCTGCTGCTGCGCCCCGTAAATGACACGCGAACAGAGCCGTCTGCCCCCACCCTCTACCCCTCCAAACCTCCACCCCTTGTTTTCTTGTCTGTTCATCCTCACCTCTGTGTGAACCCACCCTGATGAAGCATGCCATTTAAAACCTCCTTTCATTTCCACATTTCTTCATCCTTGAATTTCCAGAGTCATGTGTGGAGTTCATTTTCTGCCTGTGTGGTGATACTGCATATCATGTGAAGATCCAACTTCTGCTTAGGCTGGGTTTAACCAATTGTGTTGAAAAGTTCATCCGTAGTTCAGTAGAAAATGATTTATTGCTGCATGTGCATGGATTACATCTCTCTCTTTCTTTTGTCATTAGTCCAAGCATCATTAGCAGCATCACGGTCCATTGTCGCAGGAGCCTACAATGGATGAGGTGGCTGTTTTATTTCATTTCTGTGATTTGACAAGTGTAGCACTTACTCTTTATTTTCTTTGTGCTCCCCCCTCCCCTGGAGCCTTAACTTCACCATCCTAAGAACGATTTCTCCTCTCCTAATTTTTCCCTCGTACAAATCCATTAATTCCTCGTTCTAAAACTAATGAAGTCATCCGCTTGAATCACTGATATTTCTATCATTGCAGTTCAGACGATGCATCCTCCAATTGGTCGGACTCCTGTTATGCCTACCCCTCCCCAGAGGAGGAGAGGCCGCCTCCCCCTTACCCCTCTTCCTCTTCTTCCTCCTCCTCCTCTTGCTCTTCCTACTCGCTCTCTCATCACCATTTCCGCACCCGAACACCTCCGGGAATGCGTCCCGTTGCCCCCAGCCCAGAATCTGTGCCCCCTGGCCCGTCCCTACCACCACGCCGCATTGGGTGCAGCCCGCCTCCACTCCCTCACTCCCTGTGCCCATCCCCTCAGCAGCTTGACTTCAACTCCAACCCCAAACCTAACTCCCTGCACCTGCCCAAACCGGCCTTCCCGTCTAGTGCTCAGCATGCGCCCCCGTCCGAAACAAATGGATCGTGCCTCTACATCAAGCCCCCGCTCGTTCTCACTCGTCATGATCTCTTCCTCGGCTCCCCAAAACCCCCCAACACCCCTCTCCCCGCTCCCCCTCCATGGGCAGCCTGTGCCTGTAGCCGGGAGAGAGGAGCCAAGCAGACGAGGTAAATACAGAGCCCCGCTCAACCCGTTCCCATTTCCACCATCACTCACACACAAATAAGGAGAGGCCCCGCAGGGACAAAGAAGCATGAGAAGAGGGATGATAAGAAAGATACGCCCCACAGCGCCACCTAACTCTGTGTCTTATTAATGCTCTCGGTTTGCAGCCGTCAGTTATGGAAATCAATGCGCTTTAAGGATTTCATTATCACATCCATCTTTAATTTTACAGCCATGTATGCAATCCATAACTTTGCATGTGAAAAGGGTATTCAGGAGCCTGTTGCCAGGCAACAAAGGAAATTCAAAGCTTTCAGTCAGTGATCATATTTAATGATTCAGTGAGCCTGCAGCATCAGAGTTTGATTAAGAACACAATAATGTATGTAGGAGAAAAGCAGCGTTGTTTGATATTTGAGGAAATCTCATTTTAAATGCTTTGCAACACCATTTTATTTAGTATGTTAATGTGATTTTAAAGAGGACCTATTACACTCTATTTTTTGTTCTTGGACTCTGATAGAGTAGCTTTGCATAAGTCACCGTTCAAATAAAGCCTCTGTGCAGCCTCTCAGTTCATCCTCTGTCTGATGTTGTAGCTCTCCCTTTAAGCTGCGTTTCTTCTGATTGGCTGTTAGGGGTGATCATGATTTTTGAATATTTAAATGATCATTATATTATATCAAAATAAATTATGTAACTATTTCTTGCCTTAAAATAAATATTTTCTCACCTTTACCCAGACATGGTAAAGAAGGTAGCATTAATGCAGCTATAAGCTGATTACCAGCCACCATGAAACAACAAAAAAAGAGGAAGAACACACAACTGTAACGACCACATCATGAGGTCCAGGTAAAGCCAGCATGTCAAAGGTCTGCCACAGCTATGCGCAGAGATGCCCGTTTGCCTGTTCCTATTTTCTACCACTCCTAAACAGATTTAAACAGCAGGTGGGCGGGCCTTCTTTGCTTGAGACACCCATATTAGGGATATCTGCTCTCTCTGACACCATTCAGAGCCAAGAGTAGAAAAAAAAACCTGTCAGAAACAGGGCATCCAGCGCAGAAAATAAGTAGTAGATGGAAGTTTTGGTTCACAGGCATCACTTGTACATGTTTAATATGGAAATACACCACTGTATCAATGTATATATGACAGGAAATAAGAGAAAGTGTAACGGGTCCCCTTTAAATTCATCCATGCCTCATCTGCTGAAGAATGAAAGTGTGTTGAGGTGCAGGTGAGGAGATTGAGCTGGTTAAGTTTTGACCTTCATACCTTCTTCTCATTGGCATTCTGGCTGCACTCTGCAGTGGGAGGAAGGGAAATCCATTAAACTGTCAGAGTTTGTTTTTACCTGCTCGACTACATAGACTACATGTCCATCTGCACCAGTGGTCACTTAGAAAGTTTAAACTATGGGTGATCTATTTTTCTTTTAATAAACCAAAAAATATTTATGGAGGCAGGGTTGGGAAATTACAGAAGGAAGTGTATCATAATGTGTGTGTGTGTGTGTGTGTGTGTGTGTGTGTGTGTGTGTGTTTGTCCTTCACTCTCTCCTCAGCACTCTGAAGAACAAGGAGCTGTCTCCAGTGATTGGACAGAAGGGACTCCAAGGAGCAGTGACCTCTAGTGGACAATCACAGCTCTCTGAGCACAGTCCACACACCCTGAGGAGAGGTAATACAGCTGTGCATGTAACACAGCTGGCCTTCAGAAACAACAACAAAACTCTGCATCATTAATAATAACAGTGATGTCTTTTTGGCATTTAGGACCTCTGCACCTTACTGAGTACTGTCACATTCAACAGAGAAGATGCAGCAGCACAAGGTCAAAGCCAAAAAGTCATCATTTAGCTGTGTTCCTTTAGCTGGCTCTCACACTCTATTATTCGGTTTTGTGAATGAGGTCATTTTAAGTTATAATGAAACCTCCTGACCTGAAGAGTCTATATCTGTAATCATGTGTTTTCATTCATAGTTTCTGTTCTGCTTTCTGCACAAAAAAGGGAAAAAGTCCTTGGAAAACCACTTTAATAACTGACACTGAAGGCTGCAGTAGAGTTTGTATCCTCAGGCTCGAAGAATACAGGCAATGTTTGCTTTGAAGACCTCTGAGTGAAATTTAAGAAATAAACTTGACTTTGGTGCTGTGTGATTGAAGGGTTTAATTAAGGCAGGAATTATAATTCATGAGCAATCTGATGGATGAATTTGTCTGGGGATCTTTATTAGCTGCAGCAGAGGCGAGTATCATCATCAGTTTAGTTTGTTCTGTAGGCCTGTGACAGAAATTGTGTGTCTTCTGTGATCTGGTGTGTGAGTAATGTTGACCAAAAAAATGTCTTTACACACAAGAAAAGTATGAAAACAGGCCGTTACAGGACGGGATCGTAGTCTGAGGAAGCTCACGATGCAGAGACGTTGGCATGTTTGTTGACGTGGCGACAGATGAAATTGCATCAGTGCTGCCTTCTTTTGGGTCTCTAACATTTGAATGACTTTGGGAAACCTTTTAAAGCTGAAAGGATGCATGAGTAATTTAGGATGATGTGTCCTCCTTATCAATCAAAACCTTAAATACAAAACAATCACTAGAGCACTTTTTTGATTAAACCAGGAGGAAAACTGATATTAGTGACAAAGAAAAAGCATGAAAATCAAACACCCTGCCAGAGAGCCGAGTGCTCGTCATTAGGAGGGTTTTTTGCATGAGAAATATGAGCTGTCAAAGCTAACTAGGGTTACTGATAATGTGGTAACTGTAAAAGAGTAACTGCCCGCCAAAATTCTGATTAGCATGATGGTATAACTGACAGGGAGCTTTTATGTTGAAAATCTGAGACATTTCCTGGTAAATTTCTATAACAAACTGAGGACTTTTAATTTGAAAAACAGACATAGCAGCACATTCCTAAAAGTCTCTGGGGACTTTTATTTTTGAGAGCTTGCAGACTGACCATCCTGTGATTGTTTTTCTTGGTGGTGTCTCTACAGCAAAGAAGCTGGCCCCGATCCCACCTAAAGGCCCTTACTGCCAAACGGGAGCCATGTCCGACCAGTCGACAGGTCAGCCGTCTCCGGTCAGCCTGTCACCCACTCCCCCCAGCACCCCCTCCCCATATGGCTTCAGCTACCCACAGGGATATGCCACCATTGGCTCCCCAGGTCAGATTCAGATGGCAACCACCCCATCTTTGTCCTCTCCACCCTCACTGGCCGGCACTCTCACCAAGGCCAGACCGACCCCCAAGCCGCCCCGACAGAGACCCAGCTTGCCTCCTCCTCAGCCTCCCTCCACACCCGGCACGAGTCCTCAGCCTCTGGACCATTCGTCAGGGCTCCTGGATGGTCTGTCTCCTGGGGAAAGCATGTCCACAGGTATTGCTAAACTTGGCCTTTTTCCCCACTTTGTGCTTGTAATTTTTTAAAATATTACCAGAACACAGTGTACTTTTTATTCTGCTATATGTAGTTTGCATAGATAATTTTCCATAAGTTGATAAATGTTATTAATACTCACGAGTTAAGCTTGTGTACTCAGATGTATAAACACTGTTTTGGTCTTTTCACTGTATTTATTGGCAATATGTTACATATAGAATAACATCAGACTATCCTCTGGTGTCTCCATCATGATAGAAATCATGTATTATGTATTTATTTGCCTCTTCATCACTGGCAGGTTCTAATCATGATTTTCATGTAATTTTTCCCCTTTTGTTCGGTGGCTCTCATTGTCTCACTTGCAGCGGTATGAGGCGAAAGCTTCAGTGTGATTCTGTGTGTGAGAGGGACTTTTAGGGTAAGCAGGAGTTTCTGTGCTAAAGCCTCCCCTCCCTTCCTCTCCAGCCCCTCAAACATGGAGCCGCCCACTGACGTGCTCACATCACAGTGAAGCTGCCAGTAGATGCAGATTTCAGATCTGATTTGCTGCTCTGTGGCAGCCTCACTCATGTGTAAACATACAGGCGCTGTGTTCAGTCCACCTTAAAGTCATTTTGTTGGCCTTTGCATGGCGGCTGAGACTGATGCATGGCTTACGTGGGACTGTCAACCAATCACCACTGTTTCCTGCACTTAGGATTCCCACCCATAATGCCCTGCTCCAGCTGCCCCTCCTCTCCCCCGGCTTCATCAGTCACCCCACCCACACGCCCCTCACTGTTTGTGCCTCACTGCCCCCTGCTGTCCTTCAGTCAGCGCATTTCCTGTCTGTGACTGTTTTCCACCACATGCTACACACTGGATGTCATATTTTCAGCGTTAATATATAGTATTAGTACACATGTACTGCATGGCCAAAAGTTTGAAATTTGACATCCTTGTTGCAGCTTTTGTTTATAGTTGTTTGTTCCTCATTGTATCTTCTCAGGTGTTTATTTGAAAGTTTG
Organism: Australoheros facetus; assembly: GCA_030220045.1. Lineage (NCBI taxonomy): Eukaryota > Metazoa > Chordata > Actinopteri > Cichliformes > Cichlidae > Australoheros > Australoheros facetus. Next base: position 8,239 of record JASGAU010381322.1, read on the forward strand.
ATTTCTTTAGATGTTCAGTTACTTTTCATTTGCTACTTACTGTTTATTTAGTTTCTTTTTCTTTTGGTTGTTAAGTTAGTTTTGATTCAATTAGTTTTGTTTTTATTTTTTGCATGGCAATGTTATGGGCACCTTAGATTGCATTGGTAGATAAGTGGGTAAAGGGTCAGGATGCACCTGGAAAGGAGCAGGTTTCGGATTTATCCCGGTAACTTCAGGTTTAGCCCTGGGTTTCCATTACTACAGAGTCTAACTAGGGAACATTGCCATGGTAACAAGCTTAGAGATCAGCAGGTATGACCGCCTACCAGTTCTCTGGAAAATAGCATCAACGTTCCTGGAAGATCCCTCAGGTCTCTGTGCGAGGATAGGATCAAAATAAATTTCATTCATGAGCAGAAGTAAGAAAAAAGGATTCATTTGAGCAACTTTATTCCCTGAAATTTTCCTGTTAACAAGAAATGTTATTGGTCCTCAAGTATGACTATATGATCCTAAAACAGGTCACGTGTACGTTTGAATTCTGTGCTTTCATTTTAGATTTATTAAACATCATCAGTTCTGCAATTGAAAGAATCAGGCTAACACTGTGTTGCACACATCAAAACATCAATTAGTTTCCTCCCACTCATAACTCAGCCCTCACACTGCTGCTTTGCCGTGTTTGTATTATGTGGTTAACCTCTTCATAATTTTATGATGTTAAGAGTTACACTGGGAATGACCAGGATGGGAAGGATTAGAAATGAGTATATTGGAGAGGTAGAGCTCAGGTTAAGCGATTTGGAGACAAGGTTAGTGAGGCTGAGATGGTTTGGACATGTGCAGAGGAGGGTGGAGGAGGACATGCAGAGGGGTGGTGTGACAAAGGAGGATGCTGGGATGGGGTGAGACAATCCAATGTGGTGAGCCTAAAACGGAGCACCTGAAAGAAGTTTGATGTAACTTTGTAAAATCAGCTGCTCTGCTGTCAGTGGATTTGTCCATGTTTGTGACTGATGCTGTGAACGCTGCCTCTTTCATGTGAACACACTCATAGCTAGACTGATAAACCCCAGCTTCACTTATAGACTTGAAAACAAGGTTTGTGTGATTGTTGATGGTAGGGTGAGTGAATTCAGATCCTGGGTCAGTGGAATTTGTTTTGTAGTACAGGCCTCAGAAGCCATGACCCTTTGCTGCTTGCAAAGTAGATAAAATGAGTCTGTAAAGCTGAGCCTGCTTTTAATAAGTCCCTGTGGTACACCACGGGGTCCATTCACTTCAGTGACAGCACTTCTTAATTCTGCACCATAAAAATTGTCTAATAGCTACTGTTTGATCCTTTATTGTTGCATAGTTCCCTCTACACAGTGCTAGCTCCACATAGAAACAAGGTTTTCAGTTTGATGTGGAAAAACCTTGCTGGGATCAGCTGGAATGTCAGCTGTGATTCACCCATCATCAGTGTCAGACCTTAATATAGTTCCCTGCATATCCCTGCAGCCAGCTTCTCAGTTAAGGTGAAACCCCGAAAGTATTGATGATGTTCAGCAGCCACATACACATCATGAACCCCTGCCATTCAATTTTTATTTGTTTCTCCAACCTTGGTTTGGCTTCCTGCTGTGCGTAACATCATGCAGCATCGATGAATCCACCTGGAAGGATCTGTTTCTGTTTGCATGGTTTTTATCTGTCAGTTTCTCCTCACTTGTTCTCTCTGCTCCACCAGATTCCCTCTGCAACTTGGACATCCCCATCATTAACATGGAACTGGACAGTATTTTTGACTTGACCCACATCTCCCCCTTCAGGAACTCAGTGGCGCAGCTGGAGTCGAACAACAGCAGATCGGACTCGGAGGAAGAGTCTGAGAGCACAGTGCTATGACACCACTGACTTCCCCCGCCCTCTCCGTCAGGCTACTGCTGCACCGTCTCGCTTGTTCATCAACCTTTCACCTGTCTGGCTGGATTATCTTCGGCCTCCGCGGCCTCCTCTGGATCTCCTCATCACGCCTCACCTGTGCTCGATCCAGAGGGGCCGACCTGTAAAAATAAGCACTTCTATACAGTAAAATTTAAAAAATCTGGTGAATACACATACACAAGGTGTTGGCGACAGTGTTGTCAGGGGAGGATATGACATTTCACATTGGCTGGATTTTTTTTAATTTAATATTTTCTTTTTCTTTTTGCCTTATTTGATTCACCTGCAATATTGCCTTTAACCTCACTCACAAACAGGCTGCTGGGAGGAATGAGTGCTCTTTGCTGCTGCTGCTGCTGCTTTTCATGAGTGAATTTCAGAAGAACAAACTAACAGTGCTGTACATCCATCCTGGTAACTTTCTTCTCTCACTACTCATCCCGAATTCCTTCTTCATTTCTCGGGGCTGTTGGTCTGAAACGCCTCGCTCTGGCCCCAAATTTCAGTCCCACCTGAGCGTTCACTGTGAGTGTGCCAGTATGTCGTTTTGGAAAGTGTGTGTGTGTGTTTTGCTAGTGTGTGTGATGTGTTAAGTGAAGTGGTAAAATTGTACTATATGATGTTGCACTGTTGGTGTCGAGGAGCAAAAACATGAATCCATGTTTTAGATGTTTAGAAGTTAACTACCAGGTTACGAAGCAGTTAAACGCCCAATCACACCTTTCTCTTTCTAACATGGCATTCAGTCAGGATATCAGCCACTGGATATTTATTGTTTATACTGTACATTTTCAGAGTATATGATATGATTAACAATATAACTCAGATCATATTTTGTATCCACGGGAGAGCTGATGCTGTCAGGGAGCTGTAAAGACTATGAGAAACATGCAGGATGAAAAATTAAAAACCCGGCTGTGTTTACTCAGAATTATTTTCTGGCGGGATGCAATGCTGCGTGGCATCTTTCACTTTTCTTTGTTAAGTTAGGTCTTATTTCAGCTTCAAGGATCTGCAAGTCTGGTACTATGAAGCCTGGAGTGCACAACCACAGCATTTAGTTTTTTAAAATTACATCAATTTCATCCACAGAGCAGTAGCAGGGGCTTCAACTGGCCAGCTCTGAGGGTTGGACTTTATTTAAAGGTGCTCTTTTTCATGCGTCCTTTAGCTCTAACAAACTAACATGGTTCCTTTGTTGTGAGACATTATACAGAAACGTATTAAATATTAAACATTTTGCATTGTTTACTTTGCAGTTTGCTGGCATGCAGTCATCTTCTTTTTGCTTTTTTTTGGGCTCATTGCTGTGCTGTTGCCGCTAACTGTGGGTCACAGGATTAGCTTGATTGAGAGATGTTGCTTGGGTGCACGATTGTCCATGAAAACTGCACTATGCCAAATAAATGCTGAATAAATTGGCAAAATGAGTCATTTTATATACTTTTGACCTGTAATCCATCCATTCATTTTCTGGGTTCAGAACATGGAGGAGATGCTCAGACCTCTCTCTCCCCAGCCACCTCCTCCAGTTCTCCTGGTGGGAAACCGAGGTCCTCTGAAGCCAGCTGAGAGATCTAATCTCTACAGCGTGTCCTTGGTTTGCTATAGGGCCTCCTCCCGGTAGGACACGCCAAAAGAATTTGACCTTGGAGGCATCCAGGAAGCAGTGACTTTATAGGCTTAACAACAGATAGGCGACTGCATGGCAGCCTCTGGTCACTAGGGAGACATACGAGTGGGTGCTGTAAGTTGCTGCCCATCGCTTTGAAATGGGTTGCTAAGGCCCCAGTCACTCAGGCCTAAAGATCTGTCATGGTAACCACCGGTCGCTGGGGCAAATGTGCATCCCCCAGCCAGGTGCCGGAAGTTGCTGGCAGCCAGTAGGGGAAATTGGGTCCAAAGAGGTAAAGTGTAATGCACCGAAAACCCCTTTGCGATTGCTTTGGTTGGTAGCAGATTGCCACGGTTGCCTGCGGTTTGCATGGTGCCAACCTGTCTGCAAACACTGGCACTGCTCTCTGGGCAGTAGTGAAACTATGAAGGTGACACAAACCAGAAACAGAGATTATTTGCCTTCAAAGTAAAAGGTGTACCTTCATAAAGGTTGTGCCTTACCACTGGTTGCAGTGGTAAGGCACAACTTTTACTTTCTGAAGGCAGGCGGAACACAGCAGCTAGCTCAACACAAATTTTCTCAACCTAGCAGTCAGCAACAATCTGAGGTTTTCGGTGCAGCACCCTCTTTGCCAGGGTGCTGCAACAGCCACCAACCTCCAGCAGCTACCAGTATCAAGGCCTGTGTGATTGAGGCCTTCTGCCCTCAGCAAATATCACTCAGTTCAACTGCTGCTTCCTGCTTCTTTTATGTTTTTTTTTTTTCTCTTTTAGTTCTGTTTTGGTCTCCACCACTTCATGAGAGGAATATCTGGCTCTTTAGGTGCTAAACTGCGGTGGTGGGTGACGCAGCTGCAGGGGAGGGGTGGTGCAGTGGGTTCAGGGAACATGCAGGTGTGCTGGGACCGGGTGTGACCAACCAAACTGCACAAAGCATTGAGTGAAGTCAGTTAGCAAATAAAGAGCTGTGCTGAGCCAAGATGCTGCATCCTGTGTGCGCTGGAGTACCTGGAGTACTCATTACAGAAAGATGGGCCAGCTGCTAACTTCATGTGTTTGCTGTTTGCTCAGCAGATGTTGTTTGAAACAAGACTGATGAAACCAGTGAGACAAAGTAAACACAGTAAAGCTGCGGTCATAGAAAGATGAAAGATGCTAACACAAAGATGTTAGAGATTATATTACCTACAGTGGCACACTCCAGGATTCATAGAGGGCAAACTTGTATGAATATATTGAAGCATCTCTGACATATTTTAACATTCTATCATATCCAACAGTCCTGAGACACTGAGAAAAAAGGGGCTTTGTCTCTTACAAATAAGCACACTTTTTCTGTCATTTTCAGCCACATTAGTTTATTGAAGGCCGCCTGATGATGCTGATATTTTTGGTCTATCTTAGTGAACCAGAGGCAAGTGCAAAGATATGTGTATATGTGTTTATTTTGATGAGAGTATTTATACAGATATATTTCTGAATACTTTTTACCAGGTATGAGGAGCTGCACATGAATCTGAGTATTCAAACATGGGACCAGAATTTCTCTGCTGCCGCATCAAAACCTTTTCAGGAATCACAGGTTCAGTTTAAGAGGAGCTTGAAAATCAGTTAAACTGGAGTAACGAGGTTTGGCAGCGGCAGTTTGCTTTTTGCCTTGCGGTGGGTTTTGTTGTGACCTATCCACATTTGTATGACTTTGCTTTAGTCCTGAGAACGTCCACTACACACGGCCTCAAAGTCACTGTGCTGCTCTTCCAGCGTCTTTCTTTGAAGCGTGAAATCACTCACAGGACTCTGTAAATACTGAAGCCTCTGTACCAATGCAGTGT
>JASGAU010381326.1:0-12629 GCA_030220045.1 Australoheros facetus
CTGTAAGGCAGAATAAATCAATATGTTGATCAATTATTAAATCATTTACTAACAGGGACTTGGAAGAGAGAGACCTAATGTTTAATAATCCACATTTAATGGTTTTATTGTCCTATATTAAATATAACGCCCTGGGGAGCAGAAATCCAAGCAGAGAAACCCAGACCTCCCTCTCCCCAGCCACATCCCCAGTTTAGCACCCAGGCGTTCCCAGGCAAGCTGAGAGATATAATCTCTTCAGCATGTCCTGGGTCTACCCCGGGCCTCCTCCCAGTAGGACATTCCCGGAACACCTCACCCAAGAGGCAGCAAGAAGGCATCCTAGTCAGATGCCACTTCAACCACTTCAACTGGCTCCTTTCGATGTGGAGAAGCAGCAGCTCTACTCTGAATTGTCAGCTTTGCTTTTATGCTCAGCTATCTCTTCATCTTCTTGAAGGTAGGAACCACCACCCCAGTCTGCCAGTCTAGTGGCATGACCCCAGATCGCCTCACAATGTTGCAGAGGTGAGTCAACAAAAATAGCCGTATAACATTCAGATCGTTCAGGAACTCAGGGTGAATCTCATCCCTCCCAGGGTCCTGCCACCAAGGAGTTGTTTAACTACATTAGTGTCCTCGCCCCTAGTGATGGGTGAGTTGTCCCCCACGTCCAAAGAGTCTGCTTCCTCTACAGAAGGCATGTCAGTGGGATTAAGCCGCTACTCAAAGTATTCCTTCATCTGCCTCCTTTGGGACTTTCTTACCCTAATCTTTATACAATTACATCTGCATATACATGCAGGGCTTTCAAATTGTTTTGGAGTAGCAGGGGGGCATGCCAAAGTAGCACACGCCTTATGACCGAGACCGAAGCCATGACAGCAGCAGACGATATGAATAGTCACATGGCAGTCGTGAACCAATCAAATGGCTCAGATTGCAAGAACGTAAATATTGCCACGTGCGTCCACATGGCGCTGGAAATGGAGGCGGCGGAAACTTTCTTTTTTAGGAAAATTAAAAAGTAGACGGCACAGAGTAGTGGAGTAGGTGGGAAATGCACCTGCCGCCGGCATAATTTGAAAGCCTTGTACATGTACAAAATGTGTGGGTAACATGAATTTTTGCTCCCAGAAAATTTCGAATGAGGCAGACTTTGGGTAAATGTATGTAAACAGTTGTGAAGAGAAAATAGAGGACTGCATTGGCTAAAATGCACTTTCAAAGCCATCTGCTATTTTTCCTGATGTTAGACATGGTCTGATGTTAGGATGGATTTGCTGAGCTGTTACACTCTTAGGTAGATTGGTAAATGATTTCCACTTGTAGAAAACTCTTTCTTACTGTCGAATGATGGGCTTCATATTGTTGGGAATTGTTGGGAAATCGCTGTCTGTGTTTCCCTCTGTGCTGCACACAGATGCTGCAGTAGTTTGGTTTGGACCGTAAAACACATTTGCAGCACAAGAAAGGGGCGCGTGTTCTCCCACGTTTGTGCGCTTCGGCTTCTGTGTCCAGACGAGGACCCGCCCACACTCATACGTAAAGGAGCGGTTCACAAAACGTGGTGGAAACGCGGGTCCGTTCTTAAGGATTTTGCTGGTTCATTGAAACCAGCACTGGCACCTCAGCAGTGGAAACATAGCATGTGTGGCAGAGCCTTGGAACTAGTTTCCAGTTTAGATCCGTGAGACAGACGCCCTCTCTATTTTTAAGATTAGCCTTAAAACTTTCCTTTTTGATCAAGCTTATAGTTAGGATCAGATGACCCTGAACCCTCCCATGACGCATGAGTATTTCTTTTAATTCACTTCTTTTTTTCTTTGTTTAAATTCCACTCTGCATTTAATCTTTATTTTTAATTTTTGACCCTCTTCCAGTGTGTCTTTTGTCCTTTCTGCCCCTGTCGGCAAGGTGTTTTCAAAAATATACTTGGTGGGTGATATGATATACGATCTGTCAATTGCACATTATCACAGGCCAATTTCAACCTATCCAATTGTTGAACCAGAAGATGTAGATAGTGTTGAAGAGGAAAACCTGCCTGAGGTTATTTTAAAGCTAGGAAGTTAGTGTTAATAACTCTGTAGTCAGCATATTGACTGATTCTTATCATCTGTGTTTTAAAATTTGTTTGTAAAAGACAGTTTGTGGATAGCTGATTTTTCACATCACATTTTTTTAACCAATCAGCTCCAAGAAAAAGGAAAACACTGTACATGCTTCGATGCTTTGTTTTCATTAATTGTCTTTGTCTTCTCCCCTCTGTCTTACTCTTCTCACTGTAATCATATGCAGAGGCTTCTTTCCAGTTATTGTAGGCTTTATCAGAAGAATACCAGTCCTTGGCTCCATCCTAAACCTGCCCTTTATCAGTGCAGTGAGTATTACCCAACACTACAACTGCCATGCAGCTTTTCTGTGTTTTAACACAGCATGGCTCTTTTTGTTGTTCAACACCTCAAGCACAACTAGACTGTCCCAAATAAATGCCAAGCTGTCAGGATTATTTAATTGGAGGTTTGACAGGCATGCTATCTCAGTATTAAATGCCAAGGATATCAGTTTAAATACTGTCATTAAAACATACAGTATGAGATGCTTTATGGCTAATAAAAATACTCCTACTATACTGCTGTGTGGAAAACTTGGTTTGAGGTGAGCGTCTCTCTTTTTTTTTCCTTTTTTTTCTTTTTTTAAGCCTTCGTAAGGCTCCAAGGACAATCAGCAGTCGTGGTCAGTCACTGCCGATTTTCCCTTGCATGATAACTGATCTAACACGCTTTACAATATTCAGATTGCCAGTCTCATCATTCCTGAGCTGGAAAATTCCTTTTGGGTTTTGTTTCATTTTGTTTTTCTTTTATAGCACACACCACAGGTAAATTTGGTGACTGATTAAACTTGTGACAGGTTCTTCATCCATCCATCCATCCATCCAGCCATCCATCCATCCATCCAACTTCTTTTGCTAATCCAGTTGTTGTGAGGCTGGTGCCTCTCTCAGCTGTCACAGGGCAACAGGTGGGATGCACTCTGGACAGGTCACCAGTCTGTTGCAGGGTTAGCACAGAGAGACAGACAACCATTCTCACTTATAATCACACCTATGGCCAATTTAGACTCACCAATTAAGCTAATATGCTTGTCTTTGGGTTGTGGAGGAACCTAGATTACCCAGAGAGAATCCCCTGAAACCCCACATAGAAAGGCCCCAGTGGATTTGAATCCAGGCCCATTTTAGTGCTAATCACTGCACCACCAAGCAAAACCTGGCAAAACGTAAATTTTATACACTGCAAAAAAAAAAAAAAAAAAGTAAAGGTAAAATCCTGTTCACTGCATCTACAAAGATGCCCTTAAAACCTTTTAACAAGCTAAACAGTAATATACTATATATAAGATAACCTGTCACAATGTCCCACTAACCTGTTAGCTAACCCAACAAAATCGTATAGATATGGTATATTTGCATAGAGTTTCTTCTTTCTTAATAGTAGCATATTCCATGTTTAGCACATGGAACTCTGGGGACAGTGATGGGTTCTGGCAGGCCAAGCAGAGCACAAACTTGGCTTTGGGAGGAGTTTGGTGAGACCATGGAATAAGACTTTTGGTTGTCCTCAAAGTGATTTTGGCAAACCTGCAACTCAGGAGGGGGAAGCTATGTTCTACTCACACTGTATATAGTGGGGATGGGTGCTGCCAACTTCAAGCCAGGATACAGGTGGTGGATGAAATACGTGTAGACGAATCTGAGTCTTGGAATCGTTGTGGGTGAGATTAATAAGACAGTTAAACAACTCTTTGGTGGTGTTTGTGCTGGATGAGCTTCACCTTGAGTTTCTCAGGCCTCTTTTGTGGAGCTGTTTTGGTTGGCATGTCTCTGCAACATCGCATGGAGGTCTGTGGTGTTACCTCTAGATTGGAAGACTGGGGTGATGGCTCCTCTTTCAGAAAGAGGACTGGAAGGTCCAATTATAGAGGGATCACACTCCTCTTTATCCTCTTTGAGGATATTTGAGGGTATGTGTGTAAGTTTGCTAGCATCTACACACATTTTATTTAATTTAGAGAGTGTATTCAACCACATCGCTCAGTGTGTCCTGCAGAGAGGTGCTTCAGAAGTATGGGGTATCTGCCCATAGAGACCTTGATTGGCATTGCCAACAATAAGTGGGACTTGTTCCCAGTGGGAGTTGGACTCAGGGTCAGGGCTGCCCTTTGTCACAGAGTCTGTTCACAACTTTTAGATACAGAATTTCTAGGCATGATCCTGAGACCACCGCTTTGGATGATGTTCTGTTGGCTTTATCAGGTGGTGGCCTCCAGCTTGCTGTGGGGTAGTTTGCAGCCAGGTGTGAAGTGGCAGGAAATGAGAATTGGCAACTCCAAGGCTGAGTGATGGTTCTCAGTCAGAAGAGGGTGGAGTGCCCCCTCTGGGTCAGGGATGAATCGCTACCCCAGGTGGAGGAATTTAAGTATCTTGCAATCTTATTTATTAAAGAGGGGAGAGAAGAAAGGGAGTTTAAAACTTGGATTGGTGCACATCACTGCCAACACTATACTGATCTGTTGTGTGAAAGAGCTGAGCATGAAAGTGAAAGCCTTATTTTATCAATCGATCTACATTCCCACCTTTACCTATGGCCACAATCTCTGGATAGTAACTGAAAAGTGAAACTGTGACTCCAACCAAGAAGTGAGCTTCCTTTTATTGGGTGGTTGGGCTCAGCCTTAGAGCTAGGGTGAGGAGCTCAGTCATTTGGAAGAGGTTCACAGTAGAGATAACATCTCTCTGCTAGCTTGGGAACATGATGGATGGATGGATGGATGGATGGATGGATGGATGTATAGATGTGTCAACTTCTCTATACAGTCTATTCTTGTACCTCTAAAATTGCAGTTGGTGTTTGCAGTCATTACTACCAATGTAGTGAGCTATAAATTATTTGCTGAGCAATCATTGTCATTTTATCACCAGGGTTGTAAAAATGACTGGAAATTTTATGACTGCTTGTCCTTGTCACCTGTGGTGTGTCCCGTTAGCTCATGCATGTTTAAATATTAAATAAGGATAATGGAAAACGCTGCAGTGCAGCCATGTGTGATCCTGCAAACATTGTTCTGTTGAAAGCTGTTCTGTTGTTTGTCTGTCACATTTTTCACGAGTGCTGAATGTCAACAAGATGTCACTTAACACAGTTTCTTTCTTTTCTTTCAGTATGTGGACAAAGTGGGCGAGAGCAACACCATGGTATAACAGTGACTTTTTGTACCCAGAGAAAGTTGCTTGAGTACAGATTTTATAAAGCATCACAGTCTCCCACGGCGCTGAGTTAAAGCATCTGAAGATAGATCAGATTCAGATTTCCCCATTGAAGCAGACAAAGACTGTTTTCTGTCTGTAATTTTACTGCTCAGCATTACCAACAACAATGCCTTGCACCAACAGTTTGTTACTGGTGCTACTAAGGTCACTACAATAAATACCAAGTACCATTTATCACTTCACCATTGACTACATCTTGCATTAAAGTGGAGGATAGAAGACTCCCTCACGGCCTGACTTTGTCTACTCGATGTTCTGAATCTGTGGAACTACCAGAAAAAACTGCCTCCCCCCTACAAGGATGAGAAGTGGGCCAACATCCTGCCATGTTTTTCATGTTTCTGTGCCTGTGCTTTAACTTCATTTGCACAAAAGCTTTTAAACCCACCATTTTGGTTCTTCAGTTATTCTGTGACAGATCATTTGTTTTTTGTTTGTTTCTGTCTTCCAACTATTTGAATACAGAGTATGGCTGCTGTAATATTTCCTTTCTGATTTCTGTTCAGCGTTGGCTATAAGTGCTTCAGTATAAATTATTTTTTAAATATGATTGCTTGACGTCATGTGTTGTGACAGTCTGATCATACTTGCTGGGATAGGTACAGTTGTTGAGTGTCTCAATCATCATTAAGTTATAAAAACAATGTACAGTTTATGCAAAGCTTCTTGTTTTAAAATATACTGCTCAAAGAAAAATGATGGGATACATCAGAGCTTGATGAAGGAAATATCCAAGTTGGAAATCTTTACTGACATATATTGTGTAATTATTATACAACAGCAACAAAATATAACACAATTATTTTATGGTCAGTGAAAACCAGAATGATCTACCTTTGAGGGCAGGATCTAAAATCACACCAAAAGTTAAAATAGTTTGTTTTCTTAAATTAGTAGCTGATTTCTGCTTTAAACAGAAGAGAAACATGCTGCTGACCACCAACACTGACCTGTTGTGTGGGCCCTGAGAGATGAGATGGTACTATATAATGCATTAGACTTGTATAGCGCTTTTCAAGGTACTCAAAGACACTTTACAATTTCATGCAGTATTCATTCACAGCTACTAATGTAGCCACAGCTGCTCTGGGGCAGTCTGACAGAAGCATGCCAATTTGTGCCGACAGCTACCACCAAACACCAACCCTACAACCACATTCACACTTAGGTAATGTGGGTTAAGTGTCTTGCCCAGGGACACAACGACAGCATCAGACGGGGACTCGAACCAGCAACCCTCCGGTTGCAAGGTGAGCACCTACCCACTGCTCCACTGCCACCTGATATAAACAAAGATGCAGACCAAAGGGGACTATAATTATCCAAACCTGCTTGGAACTTCATTGCAAAATGGGTCAGGTAAAGTTACTATGTCACATATGTATGTGTATGCATGCATGTATGTGGCACAGCTATATGTAGTAATTTAAGAGTGCTGTGAAGTGTAAGCTTCAAAGAATAGTTGAATAGTTTGCAGTAAATATGTGAGAGAATCTAAATGAAGTTCTGGGGATTTTTTTTCCTTCTGTCCACAGGTAGTTTTTTGGTTTTTTTTCTTAATTGGACTTTGGGCTTATTGTTTGCAGCACTGATATTTCTAATTAGGTAAAGCCCTTTTTTCTATCTCAGTGTTCATCTCTGCAGTAGGTTGTAAAATTCCTTTGCCTACTTTAAGTGCGGCAGTTTGGGATTTTGAATCCACTGCTCATATTTTTGGCAGCGTTGCCTCAGTGACAGTGTAACACTTGAAAACAGTAACACTTGAATCTCTTCCAACATTATTAGGCCTCATTCAATTCATTAATATGTGTGTAGAAATGTTCTTATTCAAAATAAGTACACAAAATTATTGTCATGTTTATGAAATGTGAGTTCCAATCAAGTTTGTTCTTACCTGTGTGTGTGTGTGTGTGTGTGTGTGTGTGTGTGTGTTAGTGATTCAGAATCATTCAAAATCAACAACCTGTGCCTGCAGTCTGTATACTGCTACACTCTCATTTATCAGTATGAGGAAACACTAGTACTTCAAGGTAAAATGGGGACAATGTTGTACAAGAGTCCTGCACCTCAAAAGCTTCATTTAGACTTCTGTATTGAATCTATGCATATAAAGCCTACAATGTAGCCAATGCAAGTGACCAGTGTCTTTGTCAACATTTAGCAATGGTGAAAAGAGAGTCTGCACACCAAAAGAGCTCCTGGATGAAATTTTAATACAAAAAGCCTAAAAAGAGTGATGTTTCGGGCACAGCTGCCCTTCTTCAGACTTAACAATTACAAAGTGCAAGAAACAAATTATTTATACCCTCCCACTCATTGAGTGGTCATGTGGTTGAGGATGCCTAATGACCNGACCTCAACCACATGACCACTGCCCTTCCTGCACATCAGCAACAACCTCCAGAGGGCAGGACTGATCTACTGCACAGGTCAACAACAACAAAAAAAACTTTTTGTCTGCTACCTGAGGAAAAACAACAGATTTTTGCTCATTTGGGTATGCTGGTTCCAGATATGCAAACAGCACGTCAGGATCTTGAGTTACGTAACTGTGCCAATAAATGCCAATCACCAAACTCACCGTCAATGATTCTATTAGAAAAGTACACCATGAATATACAACTGGTGAAAAAAGACACAGATGGGGCACCAGGATAGCTCAGGGCATGAGCAGGCGACCATGTATGCCGCTTGGCTGTGCGGCCGGTGCAGGTTCGAGTCCTGGCCCGTCGCCATCTGCCACGTGTCTTCCCCCGCCTCTCCTCCCTGCTTTCCTGTCTGTCTCCACTGGAAAACTATCAAATGAGGCCAAAGAAAAACAAAAAAAAAAGACAGATACCAAAATCAATCATATGAGAAATGTCAAACTAATACAGTCCACAGTTAGTCTGCCTGAACAGTTCAAAAGTGTGACAAATACTTGCTCTTGTGCTTCATGGAGGTTTCACACAGTAGAAATCCAAATACCCAAAATACACCAACACTACAAAGAAGTTCATCAGGGAAGGTTTTAGACTAGTTGATCTCCAGGCTTAAATCCTGTAGAGCATTTTAGGCACTAAAGAGGAGACTGAGACATTTGCTCAAAAGGTAAATGTGTGCGTTCAGACCAAAGGTGCTATCTTCTGTACCGTGTATCAGATCCAGATATAAATACCTGGAAATAAAAGCTGAGATGTTGATCTTTTGTCTCATATTCATCTTTTACTGTCAAACCCAAATGTTTTCAGACTACAGCAGAAATAAAGCGATTCACCTTACTGTTCTAGTACTTTTGGAGGGGAGTGTGTGTCCTGTTAACATGATATTAGCTCCTGTTTCAAAACAACCCTTGGATAAATGATAGTATTCACTTTAAAGTTGTCTGCTTGTTGAGATCAAGTTGTTTACATGTTCAGCTCCTTCTCTTAAAGCATCCTTTAGTAGAAAGACAGTTTCTCCTCCAGCTGACACCTCCACAAAACCTGCATTATTCCTGTGGAAGTACAACAGTGGGAACAATCCTTAAAGAAATCAATTCACACTTGTTCAATAGCTATCTCTGGGGTCATCTGACTGTTGGGGTTTTCTCTCTTATCTTAGAGGCAACTATTGTTGTGATTTGTGTTGTGATTTGGTGTTATATGAATAAAACTGAATGGAATTAAATTTAAAGAGTAGGTCAGAAGAAAGCAGGAGGAGAGAAGTGATAGAAACATCTACCATCTGCTGTTTTTTTGGAACCCAAGTGTTACGTTTGGGTTGAGGGCAATACTGAAAGATTTGGAAATCAACAGCAACAATGTGCTGTTGTCAAATCTCATAGTAAACACACCGAGCTGCATCCGCCTTCATCATAGATTCATAAACATGAGCTATTTGACCGTGAACACTAATAACAACACTTGTACTGTGAATTCAGCTTATATATACCAGTCTCTCTCTAAACAGGGATCACCTAATATCACTTTATATTAAGCCTCAGACTGGATAAATGATTGAAAATACTAAATGTGTTGTAGGCACAAGCGTGACATAAAAATTGGGTTCTGTCAAATTGAAAGATGTCAACTTTCTTACTGCAGATATCTTTGCTGTACAATCTCATATCAGAAAATCCTGATTAGTTTTGTTGTGTTAGTTCTGTACCAGTATAACTGTGTGCTGCTCTGTACTAACTGACAGTATAACTGATACATCGTGGATGTTGTAGGTTAATGGCACTGATCATAAAAGTACAAAATTACCTCAATGTTTTGTCTGGAAACTTAAGACCAAACATATTTTCAATGAAACTCTTTTTATTAAAACATCACATTTCCTGGTTGGAGAATTCATATTTTACAGCTGTTACTTTCCGTCACACAGAACAAATCAAAGAGGACATTGTCTGGCAATATTACAAACAACATTAGAAATATTCTCTCTTCCACACCGGCAGCTCCTGGAAGTACACCTCATCTTGGTTTTCATCAGCTAGAATAGAGAGGGAGGGTAAACGAAATGATGGAATTAGAATCACTTGGGTGAAAGGAGAGCAAAAGACATCTTTGATTGGAGCTTCCTTAAGAGCTTTTTACTCCTCCTGGAGCTCTTTGTCCTGTACCATCAAAACCTCAAATTCAAAGGCAGAGCAGTTATAGTCATGAACAGTGTTTGAATAATCTGTACACTTTCCATTGTTTCTCACTTCTTAGATTCAGACTTCAAAACTACTTAGTTAGGTTTAGGAACAGATAATGGTTTGGGCTAAATCCCCTTTACCACACTTATCACATGTTAAATAGCTATTACTTTATTATTTGTAAGGTGACAAGTCCCCTCAGAGGATGGTTGTGAAAGTTATGCTTACTTTCAAGCTCAAAGCCAGTGAAAATGTTGGCTGATTGAATAGTTTATTTGCACCATAGTTCGAAGAACTGGAACTCGTTCAAGAACAAGGAGGGGGTCAGTGAGTGGAAGACCCCAGTGCTACTTCCACCCGAGATATTAAAAGGGGCAGTTTATCTCAAAATCTGTTTGTTAGTATATTTGGCAGTAGTTGAATAGTTATCTATGCAGTCTGTCTAGGTGTGAGTTAAGTTTTGGAAATATCAGCTGTAGCAATATCTACTTTCTTTTGAAAACAGTTGAACCACATGACAGATGTGGCTAAGATGGTGCCTTTTGATACTCAACGCACCAAAGACGTACATTTGAAAACCTACCATAAATACCTCTGTTCAATATCGTGACCCAGTTACTCAAAAAAAAAAATCAAACCTATGGGCAGTTAAATGTGGGAACATTTAACCCTGCAACCAGCTATCATGTGGAACATAGCTCATCCTGTCCAGGTTCTGCTCTCACCTCCCTCTCTGGCCTGCTGCAGGAAGTTGAGCAGAACAGTAGCTGCCTGGTCCACACTCAGCTTCTCTGTGTTCTGACTGCGGGTCTCTGACAATCAAGAAAACACCACACACAGGTGACTGCAGTTCAAGGACTGCTGTGGAAACCACAGACTGTATATAAAGATAGAAACAGATTTTTTTTTTAAAGAATTATAGTTAACTGCCTGAGGTCTAAGTCACTCTCAGTGATGACCCTCACCCTATACAATCACAATATGTATTTTTTTTTTCTCCCAAGTCTCAGCAGTCAGGGAACAAAGAAAATGATCATTTTAACTGACACACATCAAATACTAGATTTTCTTTTTCTTTCGAGAGTCCATTTTGCCTTCAGGGTAGGATCAGGGTTAGGGCTATCCCCAGTGATGACTTAGACTTAGACCTAGGTTTAAATAAATAAAATGGATCAATTGTTGCATAGAGTACTTATTGTACCAAGGTGCAGAGTGTCATAGACATCTCCTTCTTTTCGGTCCTCTGAAATGAACCTTCTGCCCTCTGAAAAATATTTTTTAAAAGGCACACCATTCTTTTCACAGTTTATTTCATATACATTTTACAGTGACAACCGTTTCAGTTTTTTTTCAGTTTCCATTATAGGTTTGTCAGTAGCTAAATACATACGGGTGCCCTTGAGATACAGCATAGCCTGCGGGGTCCAGTTTCTTCGCTGGAACGAGCCCTTTATGGAAGAAACAAAGGAAAATGTTGTCGATCTTTTTCTGACATCAGCGCACTGTCAGATAAAGAGGAATTTTATTTAGTTATTGTGTAAAAACAGCTCCATATAGAAAAATAAACCAGCTGTACCTTTGGTGTGCTCCATGACTGCGAGATAAATGTTGCCAACAATAAAAGGGTGAGTACATAAGCTGTTGTGATGGTCCTCAAACCCTGACGGCAAAAAAGAAAGAACCAATTTATAATCTCATCAGCATGCTTCATCCTTCTCACAGACTGACTCAGCTGGATATGGATGTAATTAGTGTTTTGCTGTTAGGATTTATGCATTGAGATTTATTTGACAATAGCTTTAATAATTAGGTTTCAGAGTTAGTGAACTAAGTGCAAAATAATGTACAAGAATATATCTGTAAGTACAAAGAAAAAAGTGAACTTTTAGCACTTGCCATGTATGAATTTATTTTAATATTGCTAATTTATTTTTTAGAAAGTTTTTTATACAGTTTAATGTAGATGATATTTTCCTAATTGCTATTCTATATCACCTTTCTTAGGTTGCAAAAAATCTGGATACTCAAACTTGAAAAAAGAGAAATTCCCTCCTCAGATTCCATCTACCTAAACACTGCAAACTTTTTATGCCTTGTACCTACCTTCATCGTTTCAGAAGTCCTGTGTGCCTGGTGTCCTGTAGAGACGATGAGACAAAATCAGGTTCAGAGTAGCTGCTGGCTTTGTTTCCTCTCCCTCTACTTATATCCTCTGTGAACCCTCTGCGCTCTGCACTGCCATGAGTCTACCAGCAATAGGTCATGCCAGTTTGATGGAAAGGGGGCGGTTAGGAGAACGAATGAGCTGAGCCACCAATCAATCCAGGTCCTTTCACCAGCAGCTGAAGTCTACTCTAAATACCTGTGAATAAAATCAGCTACTTTAAGTAATTCCAGCTCCCCCGGCAGGGTGTTATTTATTTATTTATTTTTTAAATTAGTGGTTGGAGCTGCAGGCCATTAATATGAAATGTGGAGCACACTGGGTGATGATAACAACAGCAATATTAATATGTTTGCACCTTGCTCACTGGAGCAGAATACAGAGAAATTGGAGTTATAGTTCATGACTCAAGAGGCAACACATCCACTAATTAAATTAAATTAAATTAAATTTTATTTATATTGCACCAAATCACAACAAACAGTCGCCTCAAGGCGCTTTGTATTGTGGGTAAAGACCCTACAATAATACAGAGAAAACCCAACAGT
>JASGAU010381328.1:0-11313 GCA_030220045.1 Australoheros facetus
ATCACTTTATGGCAGCCGATCACTTTTTGGCACAACACCGGCGTGCAGCCTCTATGTAAAGCGCAACTTCCTCTGGCTCTTTCCGGTCTCCGAGCGAGCGGAGCCTCTCCCTCTACCGTGTGGGGTGTCTGGTCCCACCAACCCACCCTGTTGTTCCGACTTAAAGCCGGCTCCCGCACTGACCGGAAATGCAAACGTTTCTCAGACGCATTAAACCTAAAGTAACGAGCTTGTTTTGAAAATGTAAGACGTAGAAAGTACAGATACTTGTGTAAAAATGTAGGGAGTAAAAAGTACAAAGTTGTCAGAAAAATAAATACCCAAGTAAAGTACAGATATCTGAAAAATCTACTAAAGTACAGTAACGAAGTACAAATACTTCGTTACTGTCCACCACTGGTAAATACTGAGGAAGCCTTCTCCTGCAAGTATAGAACTTCAGTCACTATTAACTCTTGCCCTCTAAACTAATATTCCACATGAAAGGGATTGGAAGAAATAATTTAAAAGCTAAAGGTAATGAGATAGAATACACAGTCATGTAAATACAAGTTAAATAATAGAAGGCATTGGGTTACAAGAAAGCCAGACCAGTATAGTGTGCGCTCGTTTGCAGGATCGCACCACTTGCCTTTTTTTCTTTTCGTTCAGCAACATCTTGAGCTTTTTTTCTGTTCTGGCTCTTTGTGCAACACTGTGGCTTCTTCTCTTGTGTCAATTCTTTGACTCAGCTTCCTGGCAACAACACAGCAAAAACGCAATGAGCTGATGTCACAGCAGGCGACACACAGGGATATTAAAAGGCATGCTAAAACATGTTACAGAGACATGTTAAAAGGCATAATAAAAGTATCCATGTACCTGGCTACAATTTCCAAAGACTGGATCACATTTTCACCTGTGGCAGCACTGCACTCCATAAACTCAAAGTCATATTCCTGTGGAGTCAAATGGAAAAAAAAAAACTGCACTCACGGTGGCTGTTTAATAATTAAAACTACTGAGCTGAATGTGATTGTGTCATGAGTGGGTGTAATGCACCGTGTTTGCACCTTAGCGAGAATTTCCCCCTGATGAGTTTTAACCTGTCGCTGTGAACAGTCGTTCTTGTTTCCAAGAAGTAAAACGATGACATTTTCAGCAGCAGACTCCTGCAAACATGATTTATTTTTGATAATTTGCACATGTGTTTACAAACTGGTTTAACTTTGTAGGCTGGTTCAAATGTTTCAGACATTTGACTATAAATCCTTAATATTTTACACTGATACTTGTTGGCTTTTATCCACTGCAAATAATAATATTTGACACTTTTGCTATTATTATTCTAAATATGTGCTGCTGTTTTAAATATGCAATTCAGTATCAAATCTAAGTATATTAAATGTAGATTATGAACTTACAGGCCACTTTGTTAGGTACACAACTTGCTAGTACCAGGTTGGTACTCTGTGTTGCATAGATTCAACAAGGTGTTGGAAATATTCCTTGGAGATTTTGGTCCATATTGACATGACAGCATGTCAGCATAGACTAAGTGTGCCAAGAAATATCCTCCACCACCAACAGCCTGAACAGGGTAGGATGGATCCATGCTTTCATGTTGTTTACGCCAAATTCTGACCCTACCATTCAAATGTCACAGCAGAAATGGAAACTTATCAGACCAGGCAGTGTTTTTCCAATCTTCTGTTAACCAACTGTGGTGAGCTTATGTGAATAACCTCAGTTTCCTGTTCTTAACCGGCAGGATTAGCACCCAGTGGATTCTTCTTCTGCTGTAACCCCTCTGCTTCATGGTTTATGTGTATTGTGTATTTAGAGATGGTCTTATGCATGCCTTGGTTGTAAGGAGTAGTTATTTGAGTTACTATTGCCTTTCTATGATGTCGAAGCAGTCTGGCCATTCTCCTCTGAACACAGCAGGTTGTGTGTAGGGTTGTTGATGCTCATCTGGCATCAACAACCGTGCCATGTTCCAAGCCATTCAAATCACCTTTCTTCCCCATTCTGATGCTCAATTTGAACTTTCGAGGGTCGTCTTGTCAAAGTCTACATGCCTAATTGCACTGAGTTTGATGCCATGTGATTGGCAGATATTTTTTAAAGAGTAGCTGAACATGTGTACCTAATGAAGTGACCGTTGTATTTATATTAGGTTCTTCAGATTAAAAAACAAATAAACAAAAAACACATCAACTATTGAAGATGGAAAAGCATCATACCTGAATACAGTTTGCCCAGTAGCTGACTGCAGAAAAACTTTTAGTGGAAGTGATGTCATACATCAAAAGAAAGGCCTGGGCTTTGTGGAAGACCTGTTTGGTGATACTGTGAAACCTTTGAACACAGAAAAGACATCAGAGGCAATCTATTAATATTTCCTTTTTGAAACCAGAAGACACTAACTGCACAACTAGCACACGCTAATTACTTTTCCTCACATTCACTCAACAGTTAATGTCAGAAATTTGTAATTTAATATAGTTTGCAGGGACTTTATTAAAGCTTTTTTTTTTTCTTTTCAAGCAGCTTCCTTGTCTCATACTTGTCTTTTTAAATGGATAAATGTAAATCCAGTCATTCTTGGAGCAAAACTAAAACAAATGGGATCTTAGAAGATTTTTGTAAAGTGTACATCTAATGTCACTGTTGCCATTTATTTTAACCATACGACTCCAACACGTGTCCACCTAAAATTCACCAACATGCAGTGTAAAGTGTGCATGGGAGCATCCTCACACTACAAGTACATTGTGTCCATATCTGCTACTGGAACAAAGTCTGTATTGTGTTCTGGAATCTGCAATACTGCAATACAAAACATTATTGAGAAGTGCTAAACCAGTTCTGAAACCAGTTACATTCTGGCCTGAAGCAATCCTTCAATACACACACTGTTCTGAGCACATTGTCTGGCACGTGTTCAAATGGGCTGCTATATAGCAAACTCTGCAATAGCAAGTGTTATTTAGGTAAATATTGCTACAAGCAGTAATTACAGATCTTTGTTGAATTCAAAGGTATACACAGTGCTTTGAACACTGGGTGCTGCCTACACAGAGTGTCAAGGAAGCCCTCAGTACACTGAGACAGCTAGTGTGTCCTTGGCCATCAGGGAAGTTTATCTATGCACAGAAAAAAAAAGAAAGAAAGAAAAGAAAACAGCCGCTCCCTAGAACAGCAAGACATTGCTTGTGGCACAAAATTCAGGCCATCATAAACTGTAAAATAACAGCCTGTACTTTTTCCAAGAAATGTTTTTTTCTCAGATGAGTTGTTTTGAAAACCTTGTTTAAAGCTGAGACTTGACATCAATGATTTTCCTTCTGGATATGTAACTGTATTGCAGTTTGGGACACATGCATCCGAGTCAGTGGTTACCTTTAGTTTTCAGAACTATTAATTTCTATCTTAATAGGTAGAAATGAACCGTACACAGGATGTGAAATGGATGTCAAATCAGAAAGAATTAAGAATTGTTTTTATTTATTGGAAGATTGGAATGGCTCTTTTTGTTTTTGCTCATCATGAAGTCATCTTCGCTTTTCCCATTTGGTCCGTGCCTATTCCTGACAGACCTGTGCCGTGTACGAGGAAATCACAAGGACAGAATTCCTTACTTGGGTAGATAAGTGATGCACTTTAAAACAAACAGTACTTTTGCCTTTATTATGTCATGGGAATGCAGACGCGTTGCTGCCAGTGTTTTTATAGTCAGAAGAGTTACTCATTTACAGAATTTACATAAGATGAAATGTGAAAAATAACCTGAACTTCAGGGTTGTGAAATACAAAACAAGTTGGACTTTGATACCATAATACGTAACACACTGATGACTGTGATATTTAGGATATGCTTTTTGCAATCCTCTTACAGCCAGTATACCTACAAGCATTATATGTACTGTACAAAACAGACTCCAAGAAAGATTTAATAAAAACTCAAAAAGCAGTTATCACTTATATTTATTTGACCTAGTATACTTGTTTCAACTACAAAACTGTGCAAAAATCTTGAGTCACCCCTCATTTCTTTGTATTTTGTTTACAAGGAGCCTGACTTGGTTATAATTTTTTTTAAAGTGGTCTTGAGCAATAGTTCTCCAGGATTTCTGAAGGTCTTGCAAACTTTTTCTTTGGACATTGGCTGCTTTTTCTTTCATTTTCAGGCCAGTCCCTGTACCTGAACATGAAGACACTTAACACTGACCTATAACCCATTCAAGCACAAACAAGGCACCTAACTTTAACTAACTGTACGTTTAGGCACTTTGTTACTAGCAGCCTGTCACAAAAATATGTTTTGTTCCATTTCTTTAGCTGAATCTATGAAAAAAAATGCCAAAGATAACAGTTTGACAGGCATAACATTGTATTTTTGCACCAGCAAGGTGATTCCTAAAAAGCTATTAGCTGAAAACTTGGCTTATCTTAACATGGTGTGCAGTGTGTCCTTAAGAAAATGAGGAAACTGAACAAATGGAAGACAAGTGGTAGGCTTAAAAAACAGAGGCTCTGTCATGGTTTGGAGCTGCATTTCAGCCAGTGCTGTTGGACCTGTTGTCAAAATTGATGGAAATATAAACTCAGAAAAGTATCATGAGATTTTGATCCACCATGCAATACCTGGAAAACATCTGATTGGTAACAACTTCATTTTACAGCATGACAGTGATCCCAAACACACTGCCAATGCAGTAAAAACATACTTGTATAGAAAAACACACACTGGAACACTATCAGTCATGGATTGGCCTCCCCAGAGCCCAAACCTCAACATTACTGAAGCAGTGTGGGATCATCTTGACAGAGAACAGAACAAAAGGCAGCCAACATCCAAAGAAGAACTTTGAAAGTCCTTTAAGAACTGTTCCTGAAGACTGCTTTAAATTACAGGAAATTACCAGAAATCTTGCCTGAGAGAGTTTAGGCTGTGTTGAAGAATTAAAGTTGTCATATCAAATAT
The DNA here is from genome assembly GCA_030220045.1 of Australoheros facetus. Taxonomy (NCBI): domain Eukaryota; kingdom Metazoa; phylum Chordata; class Actinopteri; order Cichliformes; family Cichlidae; genus Australoheros; species Australoheros facetus. The sequence goes on from JASGAU010381328.1 coordinate 4,970, forward strand.
TGACTTTCAAGCTCATCTGAGTTATACAAACTCTTTTTGCACCTTATATTCTGTATTTCCATGTATGTTTGCACATGTTTTAATAAATCACTGTTGCTAGTTCCCATTTTCCTAGCAAAATATAAAATGAGGTGTGGCTCAGAACCTTTGCACAATGATGTATTATTTATATGTCCTGTGAAACACCAAAAATTTGTCTCAGTGATATACTCTGAAAAGAGAGAGGAGACTTACCTTTCTTGGCCTGCTGTGTCCCATAGCTGTAGTACCAGAGGTTTTCCATCTACTACAACAGGCCAAATCAGCGAATCCAGGCCTATAAAGAATATTTACATGGCATTACTTTTACACACATTTGTAGGATTAATTGTAAAATAAAATTCAGGATCTTACCGATTGAGGCAGGCAAATCTAAAGAAAACTTCCCACTCTGAGCTCTTTTCATGAAGGAGGTCTTTCCCACGCTGCTGTCTCCGATCATCACCACATCGTAACGCTTTGATTTGAGGTCTGTCCCTCCGGGATTACCAACTAAAAGAAAAACGTCTGGTCACACATTACATTTCTAACTTTTGATGTATACCTTCCCTCTAATTAGTGGTAATCTGCTGTGACACTGATCGCCTTCTTACCCAAAGAAAGGGTTTGACTCTCTTGACCCAGGAAGGTTTCAGCATTACAAGGTTCGGCTGAAGTCTTCTCACTGTGGAACAGACGACCAAACACACTTCAAACTTCATGACATATACAGCCTAAATGAGCCACACTCAAGGCTCTGCCAGGTCAGTTTTCAGAAATTCACAAGCTTATATTGGAGTTTGAGAAATAACTATCATTTGTTGTGCAAGAATTTCTATCATTCACTTAAATTGCGATTATTTATTTTAAAAAAGTGAGGAGAAGGAAGCTGTGCGTGATTAAAGCATACCACTCTGGTGGCATTAACACCTTTCTCCACTTATTATATGGATTGTACAGTAGTAACTGCATAACTGTATGTTTAAAGTTTGCAAAAAGAAGGAAAGTACACCCTCTTGCAATTCAAGTTGTTGTATCAGGACATAATAAATCACCCAGTCATTTCCAGTTTCTAAAATGATTTAAATACAACCGCAGATAAACAACAACACACAACATATTGCACCGTGTCATTATTAATTTAACAAATACTAAGGAAAAATGCAGAAGCAGTGTGCAAAAAAACTAAACACACCCTATGATTCAGTATCTTGTAGAACCACCTTTCACAGAAATAACTTGAAGTAACTTTTTTCTGTATGACTTTGTCGTTTATTTACAACTTTCTTAAGTTCCTGCTACAGCATTTCATTTAGGTTAAGGTCTGGACTTTGACTGGACCATTGCAGCTCTCTGATTCTTTTCTTTTTCAGTCACTGTTGTAGATTTGTAGATCCCGTGCTCGGGATCACTGTCCTATTGCATGACCCAATTTGAATCTAACTTCAGCTGTTGGACAGACTGTTTCACATTTGACTCTAAAATACTTTATGCTCGACTCAATGACTGCAAGGGGCCCAGGTCCTGTGAATGCAAATCAAACCCAAATCATCACCCCTCCAACACCATGCTTGACAGTATGAGGTCTTTGTGCTGATGTGTTGTGTTTGGTTTTGTCAAATGTTCCGCCATGCATAATGGCCAGACATCTCCACTGGTCTCATCTGTCTAAAGCACATTGTTCCAGAAATTTTGTGGTTTGCTCAGATGTAACTTTGCAAACCAAAGTGGTGCTGCAATGTTCTTTTTTTGGAGAGAACATGGCAGCACCTGGCAACTGCTGTCTTGGACTTACATTTAACATGTGGGCCTGTAGAGTCTGAAATGTAGCTCTTGGGCTTTTCACAGTTTCTCTGAGCATTGCTCAGTTCAAACCTTGGAGTTGAATTTGCTGGGACATCCAGTCCTGGGAAAATTGGCAGCTATCTTGAATGTTTTTGAATTGTTGGGAAATTGGAAACTTCTGGGTTTGTAGAGGCAGTCACACCCAAGCAGTAAGAGTGCACTTCTTTTTTAACACACTGCTTCTTCATTGTGGCTTAGTTTTTGTTAAATAAATACTGACACAGTGTAATGTGCCATGTGTTGTTGTTCATCTGGGGTTGTATTTACTGAATTTTAAGACCTTCTAAGAGCCAGATGATTTTTTTTAATGTCCAGATGAATTAAACCTTATAATTCAAATAAATTGTACTTAATTTTTCATATGGATGTAACTTAAATTGATTAACAAATTGTAAAATGTCTTCAGCCATTATGAAGTGAATGGTCTTTGTTCTGAAGACTAACAGGAAAGTAACTTTCTGATGAGATAAAAACTAGGTCAGAACAGGATTTGAGATGAGATTACCATATTACAAAGCTGTGGTGTCTCTGCTTCAGAGAAAAATAAAATAACATCTAGATATGAACTACACCCCTTGTAAGGCTGTTGGAGGTGACTGACATTATAGTAAGGTCTTCATTGCTGCATATAGAAAACGAACATGCACATTCAGCATAACACTTAATAGATTACATTGCAACAAACTGGAATCAAGATTTGTCACAGAGTTACTTTTAATTAACATTTAATCTCTGACGAATCTCTGTGTATCAAACTCACCTCACAGCCTTTGCGTGCTCTCCACTCTTTGAGATGCCCGATGATGGTTTCTTGTCACTTTCTTCAGCCTGCAGAAAGATAAAAATAGGACTTCGTCTGAGTGTGGATCATAGACTCATTCATGAGGTGACAGTAGAAAAAAATTCTACTTCAATTAGTTATCATCTATTAATCAGTCATCTTCAAATAATATGTGACATTGTGACACATAGGTTTCGTTTATGGTGACATTTTGAAAGTCATCATTTTCTGATCTCATTCAAAGCCCTCATCTGTCAGGTTTCCAAAGAAGGTGGAATATTCATGGCAGGTTCTCCTTTATTAGTGAAACATGCTATGTAAACCTCATGTTCCTCTTTTTAGTTCACTGTTGTATGTTCTGGCCACAAACATATGACCAGTTTGCAAGGTGTCAACAGCAAATGAGAAGTACAGAACATTGTAGACTCGCCTATGTTGAAAGAACACTCACTTCTCCAATAGTAACCATTCACTTCAAGTTAAAGGCACAAAATTATAAATACAACAAAGTTTAATGACTACCATACCATTTAGTGTTCAAATTCAAATATAGTCTGTGCATTAGTTTCTGGTAAAATTGGACACAATTAGGATTTCTACTAGATAGAGGGAAAAAAATGACAAAAAAAAACCCAAACTATTTTACTGCTTACCTCTGAAATTTTGGCATCCCTCCCATTTTGATCATCTATTATTGCACCCTCTGCTGTTTGGTCTTCTGTACGTTGATGTCCACGGGTCTTTCGGCTAGATCCCATTTTTCTTTTCCTCCCTCCAGATGCTGATTCTGACACCACATCATTGTTGGGGGAGGTAGATAGGAGGTAATTTGCAGTCAGTCTATGTTCTGTTTCTACTAGTTGGCCTTGAGAATCAGGCCTTTCTTCAGCTGTTTGCTCAGCCAGAGATTTAACTTGAGACTGACCTGGAGGGCTGATTTCCACTGTTTCAAATACTTTCTCTTTTGCTTGTTCACAGTCACTGTCTTTGAGTTCTATGTGAAGCTGAAGGTCTACTGTGATTCCAGGGAAACTCTCAGTATCTGCAACATTTGTTCCCATCACTTTTGCTTCATTATCCACCTCCTGCTGTTGATGCAGGTCTTCTTTGTTTCTGGATCCAAGATTCTTGCGACTGGAGCCCATCTTTCTTCTCCTGTTGGTCGAATTTAGATTTGGACTTGAATTCTTCATCTCTGGGTTTTTATCAAGAGCTTCGTCATTAAAGTCATTTGACTTTTTCTCATTAGTGTCTTGATCTTGTATTACCTTTATGCTCCCTGGCCTTTCTGTGTCACTTTGTGTAGTCTGCCTGGCCTCAGTGGAAGATTCTAAACTCCCTTCTGTTATGCCAGTGTCTGATGCAGGATCGGTATTTGGGGGCAGCAACTGATTTATGGAACGTCTGCTTCTACCCACGACCACAGTGGTTATTTGCATCTCAGAGCTTGCGCAATCATCTAGCTGTGGCAGCTCCACAATATCTTCCCTTACATCACCTACCTTGGCACATGTAACCGGACTGATAGTTTCCTCACTGAGGGAAGTAGATTGTTTAGGAAGAGGGGCCTTAAAATCTTTTACTGGTGTCACATTGCTCTCTGTACTGCTTGGTACAGAAGTGGCTTCATCAGTTTCCTGTTGTTTATGAACAGCAGAGAATAACGGTTGTGTAGTTTCATTTTCTGATACGTCTCTAGTTAACAGTAACTCTCCCGCGTCCATCTTGTCAAGATTCCTCATATCAACTTCAGCGTTAAACTCACTTTCCTTGGTTTCATCTGTGTTGTCTGTTTCCTCTTCATTTTTCCTGTTGAGTTGAGTCCTGCGAGTAGAACCCATCTTTCTCCTCTTCTGTTTTGGATTTATTTGCAGATTATTTCTGTTACCCAATTGAGTTTGTTCTAGCTGGTTGTTGCTTGCATGCATTGCTGTGAAAATTGCCATTCCATCTGATGCACGCAAAGCTGGTTCTTTTGCAGTAGACACAACTTTGTTTGAAGTACTCATGTCTTCGATTTGTTGTCCCAGTAGGTCTTTGTCTGAAAGTAGAGTTGTCGCGTTTTGGATCTGAAGCGCTTCTTCTTTATCAAGCACATCCACAGAGCTAGAGCTTATAATGCCATCATGATATGACATATGTTGCATGTCTGAGGCAACGTTACAAACTGAGGCTTGTGGTGATTGCATCAGGTGCTTTGTAACTGTGTCACATCCTGTAAGCTGATCCAAATCCTCAGTCTCTTCAACAAGTTTATTTTCCTCATTGACATCCTGGTTAGAGTTGAGAAAACCATCATTGTTTGAGCATGAATTACTGTCTGATGTCACAATTGTACTGCTGTCCATATCATTTTGTAAGAAAAATGAATCTTCCTCCGACAGCTTTTTTGTATTTTCATCTTCATTTGCAGCTGAGCTAATCTGCATTGCTTTCTCAATGGATATGAGGTCGTCTGCTTGTTCCTCCTTTGCTATATCTGTTGATGGCGACATTTTAACTGTTTTGAGGGCTTCATCACTTGTGGGATTTTCTACAAATTCAGTTTTAAGTTCCTGATAAGCATCAGTGTCATTAACACACTGTCTTCCTTTATTTCTTTGGCTTGACCCCAGTTTCTTTCTGTTCCCTGCACGGCTGAGGGCAGTGTGATCTTCTGTGATGCTCTGAGAATTATCCTGAGTTTGGAAGTCCAAAGAGGTATTTGTTTCAGATAGGGGTGTTTGGTGAGAATATTCTCCCTCTGTAATTGAGATGTAGTCAGTTTGATGCACTGATGCACTGTCTGACTGCTGAGCTCTGATGACTTCATCCGGGTTGCAATGCTCATGTTGTTCCCTATTTGTAGACAACACATATTTTGATAATAAAAATTTTTCTTGCACAACTCTGCCTTCAACGTCACTGCTTCCTCTGAGGCTGCTTTTTTCAGTTGTTATCTCAGTTGTGATCATACATTCTGTTGCCCTACTTAATGAATTGTTGCCTTGTAAATTTGCATTCTGTGTTAACAGTTCAGTGTCCTCCTGTTGTTCCACTTCTTTCAGCCCAATCACCACTTCTGTATCTGAAAGCACATTTAAGACTGTTTGGTTTTGATCTTCTTGGAGATTTTCATTTTCTCGAGTGAAACTCTCCAAGCTAATCTCAGGATAGCTTGCTGCACTTGGGTTCTGGACCTCAGTAGGATAAGCAGGTGTAGACACTGTAAACATGGCACTGTCATATGGCACAGACAGAGGAATGTCACACTCATGTTCTTGCAATAATTCTTCAGGTCTTGTCGTCTCTGTTGCTGACATTTTTGTTGTTTCAGGGGTTTCATCAACAATTGTATCTTCATTTGTAAATTCCTTCTCATGCTGCCTTCCTTTATTTCTACGGCTGGATCCCATTTTTCTTTTGTTTCTCCTGTCAAAGTCACTGTGACTTTGCTCAATGACACTCACAGTATTGTCCTCAAGTTGGGATTCAAAAGGAGTATTTACTTCTGACGGTGGAGCTTGAAGAGAAACTTCAACGTCGTTGCTGTCACAAGCACCGCCTTCCTCGTTTTCCATAGTCAAAAAGTGATATTCACCTTGTTTGTCATCAGGAGTTGAAACTTCCAGTTTGGTTGCAGATTGATCAGCACTCTGCACCATCAGTTGAGACTGGTAAGTGCTGCTGATGTCAGTTTGGGCTAAGTCTCCAGAAATAA
>JASGAU010381329.1:9179-26936 GCA_030220045.1 Australoheros facetus
AAAAAAAAAAAACTGTAGGGTGTTTTGCCAAGTAGTCACTTTGCAGGATTGGATTAACTGTTATCACACCAGAGTGGGCAATCAGCTTCAAACTCACAGCTATGTGTCCCCAGTAAATTTACATTTGTTCTTGAAAAATAACCCCCTTTCAAGGACTCACTTAGTTTTTTTCCCTTTACCTGCAGTTATGGAACCGGCAGCTGTCTCAACTTTTTGCTGGAAACCCATTTTAATCAGTTCTGCATGTCCAGTTTAATCTCAGTGCAGCTTAATTTGAAAGATAGACCAAATAGCTTTGCAGGTAAGCAAACACAGCTGTGACAACAAGGTAATAACAGTGATAATAGCGATCTGACAAAATAGACGTTACCATTGTGTTGCAAAAGCGCTGCGCATAATTATAGGTTAAAAAGAAAAACTGTCACTGTAAGAAAACGTGCTGTGCAGTGAGGGATGTGTGTAGAGAAGGAAGCTGGCTTATTCAGCTACAGTATGTTCAGTGTAGACTGACTGCATATCACCAGCCTAGTTTTCATTTACATCAAGAAATTATTCATTTAAGAGTTTATTCAATCAGATCTGGGAGATTAAGTAACAGTAAAATCCTTCCTGCATTATGCTAAGCAGTAAGCTTCATCACTTGAGCTAAAGGAAGGAACTTGTGGTTCTTTCTGCGAAGTGTCTCAAACTTCCACAAAGCATATGCTGTTTTGAACTTTGGCATAGAGCAGCAATAAATATAGCACACAATTGCTTGTCTTACTTCTCTTTTGTGCTCTCACAGCACAGACACGCCCACTCAGTCCATGAACACTGGAACCACTGTTCTGAGCACCTACAAGCTCATGAGTCATTACAATCACGGATACATTTCTTATTCATTGATGATTATGATAGCATTTTTTTTTTTAGGTTTTCTTCATAAAATGTTGTATTTTACCTCTTCAAAGTAAACCATGTTAAACACAAGCATAATGTTTCCATCCATCCACTTCCGCTTCTCCTGTTCAGCGTCACAGGGGGGCTGGAGCCTATCCTAGCTGACATAGGGCGAGAGGCAGGGTACACCCTATACAGGTTGCCAGCCTGTCGCAGGGCCAACACAGAGAGACAGACAACCATTCATACTCACATTCACACCTATTGGCAATTTAGAGTGGCCAATTAACCTAACCCCAGTAAGTGCATGTCTTTGGACTGTGGGAGGAAACCAGAGTACACGGAGAAAACCCACGCAGACACGGGAAGAACATGCAAACTTCACTCAGCGACAGAGGGAGGGGCCTGGGCCAAGGTGGAATCCAACCCAGGCCTTCCAGGTGGTATTCTAACTGTGAGGCAGCAGTGCTAACCACCACGCCACTGTGCTGCCCATTTGTCATTATGTTCAAAAGTGACTGCCACAGGTCTGTTTTTTTGTTTTCCAGCTGACAGCACCTAACTGCCATGAATACCATTATAGTCAACATTATCTATTTTTTTTTATTATTTTTGTCTGCATATTCTCTTAACTTTTTTTCCTTTAACAGTCCTCACCCCTTCAGTAAAAGACCCTGAAACAAATCCACAAGACCAGCATCACATGATGGAGTTTGGCTTGTTGTTCTGCTTGATGTTCTCTTGCTGGACTGATACGCTGCCTCTCACCCAGTGACAGCTGGAACAGGCCATGGGCAGGAGGACAGAGGAGCAGAGAAGGCACAAATTAGAAAAATAAAGCTTAACGAGTACAGAAAATGACTCCTCTATTATTCACTATTCCTCCTGTGTCGCAGTCCCTCACTGCTCAGGATGTAATCATGCACTACCACTGATTAGCAGCTTATTCTTTGGAAACACATGACCTGCTCCGGCGTGGGTTATGTTCAAGATAAGAGATCAGCACGTACAAAATAACCGCCTACTGAGCAATCAATTGCCATCACCAATCCCGGAAGATCTCTCAGAACTCACTGTACCAGCAGAGTCTGTAGTTTTTAGGGAGTCACAGGTTTTTGTCTTTCACTGATTAGCATCAATCAGGAATATAGAGTCTTAGAGGCAACTTTTTTCTCACTTTTGTCCCCTGTTGTTTGCAAACTATATTAAAACAATATGGAATAATTTTCTGTAACTTTTAACATAGTGATATAATCACTAAACAGTATGAAAGGTCAGCAGTACTTGCTGACCTTTCATACAATTTGCATGGAGGCTAAGCACATTAACAGAGCTGAATTTTTATTTTTATTTTTTACTTGCTCTCAGACCACAGCAGCTGAAAGAATAAGGTTGAAACTGTCTTAAGCACATCAAACAACATGACCTGTTAATTTAAAGTGGCTGATGCTGTTGCAATTAGTTTATTCATGTTTATACTTTACAGTGCATACACATCCATACAATGCTTTTCAACACTATACATAATGTAGAGAGCTATGGCTACAGATGTGCTGTGCACCATGTAATGCATTCAAACTCTTGATATTTTTCTAATATAATAGTTTTTTTAATCTTAGTAAAATATATTGCTCTGCTGTCAGTGCTTGCCTGTGACATCGATTTGTCACATACTGTAAACATATCCTCTTTCAGGTGAACACATTCACAGTGTGCTAGATTGGGAGACCCTGGGTTGACTTATTGAGCTGGTAACTAACATGATGTGACCGCTTACCCTGATTTATGATCCTGAGATAAGACTCTGTCCACACATAACCAGGTGCTATGGAAAATGTAGCTCTTTCTATGTATTTCGGCCTTTCATCTTTTAAATTTATATTAAATCATGGGGGCTTCTGAAAAACTTCTTTCAGGATGAAGATTTTCAGAAGCACTGTTTCTGCATTTTCACGTGAACGAGGAAAATGAAAATTTTCTCTGCAACATCAAAGGTGTAGGCCTTTATCTGTGCACCTGCCTGATCTTCTGATTAGCCAACATTTCTATATGGTTAAGGTCTCCACCTGTTGCTTTGGCATGATCTTGACAGTGCAGGATGTTATTTATTTTTTTATTTTTTTACGTGTTCAAGATTTAAAAAACACCCGTGTACGTGTGGATGTACGTGAACCAAACTAAAAATCTAAACTGAGTATATTGAACTTGATTTATAGTGCAGGGCCATGACCAGCTAATAACACCTGACCCAAATAACAGGGACAACAAATCTGCTATAAAGTCACATTGAACTACAGTCAATAAGCACATCCATCATACAACATTCTTGACAAGTATATTATACTGACACCCCTGCTACTGTTTGGGAACAAGACACAGTGACAAGTAAGAAGAAGTGACCGTTTTTATATATATATATGAAAAACTAAGCTAAGCTGCTGATTCAACAGTCGGTGCTCAGTATCGTATCAGTGTGTTTTTCTGAAGATTTGAAACTAAAAATCTAAAGAATATTGATTCAAGAATTTGTATCTGTGTTTTTTAAGCAAACTGACCAATATATCTGTGTCACTGCATCTTGATATGCCTTCTGACTGTCAGCATATTGGCGCGTTCTATTCTGTTTGCTGTGCTGATCTGTTGTTGCTGAGAGTTTCATTTTTCTGAGCAGTCCTGAATAATCAAAATCAGCTAATAGCGCTTTGCATTGGTAATGTTTTTGTTAGCTGCTGTTTTTAAACTTTTGATGTTGCTTGTTACAAGAATTTTCCCTTCTCCATACCAGACATTTCAAAGAGTGAAGTTCTGCACACAGTGCATTGACCCAGTTAGCTGTCAGTTCTGAAGTTCGGTGTCTTGCTGAAGGGCAGTTTGGCAGTGATGGGTGTGCCATAACTCAGTTTGCTATTTCACAGCTGGAATACAAACTCTGTCGAGTGCCAGGAGTTAAATCACTAACTTCTCAGCATTTACCTGACCCAAATAGCAGGGAAAACAAATCTGCTGTAAAGTCACATTGAACTTTAGCCAATGAGCACATCCATCATAGAGCAATCTTGGATAATTAACTGACAAGTATATTATACTGATGCACAGCAACAAACATACACTATATTGCCAAAAGTAATCACTCACCCATCCAAATCATTGAATTCAGATGTTCCAATCACAATCACATAGCTACAGGTATTTAAACCCAAGAACCTACTGTAGACATGCAGACTGCTTCTACAAACATTTGTCAAAGAATGGGTCGCTCTCAGGGGCTCAGTGAATTCCAGTGCGGTAATAGGATGCCACCTGTGCAACAAGTCCAGTTATGAAATTTCCTCATGGTCAGCTGTTAGTGGTATTATAACAAAGTAGAAGCTATTGGTAATGACAGCAACTCAGTCATGAAGTGGCAGGTCATGTAAAACCACAGAGTGGGGTCAGTGGTGGATAGTGTGCAGAGGTCACCAACTTTCTGCACAGTCAATCACTACAGATCTCCAAACTTCATGAGGCCTTCGGATTAGCTTAAGAACAGTGCATAGAGCTTCATGGAATGGGTTTCCATGGCCGAGCAGCTGCATCCAAGCCTTACATCACCAAGCGCAATGCAAAGCGTCAGATGCAGTGGTGTAAAGCACGCTGCCACTGGACTCTAGACCAGTGGAAACATGTTCTCTGAAGTGAAAAATCATGCTTCTCCATCTGGCAATCTGATGGATGAGTCTAGGTTTGGTGGTTGCCAGAAGAACTGTACTTTTCTGACTGCATTGTGCCAAGTCTAAAATTTGGTGGAGGGGGGATGATGATGTGGGGTGTTTTTCAAGGGTTGAGCTTGGCCCCTTAGTTCCAGTGAAAAGAACTCTTCATGCTTCAGCATACCAAGATATTTTGGATAATTTCATGCTCCCAACTTTGTGGGAACAGTTTGGGGATGGTCCCTTCCTGTTCCAACGTGACTGCACACCAGTTCACAAAGCAGGTCCATAAAGACATGAATGAGCGAGTTTAGTGTGGAAGAACTTGAGTGGCCTGCACAGAGTCCTGACCTCAACCTGAGAAAACACCTTTGAGATGAATTAGAGTAGAGACTGTGAGCCAGGCCTTCTGTCCAACATCAGTGTCTGATCTCACAAATATATAGCTGCAAAGGGTGGGCCAATATCATATTAAACCCTATGGATTAAGAATGGAATGTCACTCAAGTTCATATGTATGTGAAGGCAGACAAACAAATACTTTTGGCAATATAGTATATATGAAAAATTATGTATCAGTTAGAGTAATAAGTGGCACTTAATTAAAGTCAGCATGTCTGAAGCTGCCTCTCGCCCTGTTAGCTGGGATAGGCTCCAGCCTCCCCGTGACCCTGAACAGGATAAGTGGAAGCGAATGGATGGATGGAAGCTGTTGCCTGTGGGAGCATTACAATATATGTGCCAATGTAGACAGTAAATTTAGACATGCAACATACTATATACACAATAATGCACAAGATTGCTCACTGAATTATAAGAGATAACTTCTCAGTAACTCTTTATAGGAACATTAATACCACCACATTTAATGGACCATATAAATATTCACTTCATGTGCACAAATGAACTGAATGTCAGTTTGAGCTGCATAGTTATTCTGCAACGGCAACAATATGCTAAATGTTCTGAATATATTGTGTGTGTGTGTGTGTGTGTGTGTGTGTGTGTGTGTGTGTGTGTGTGTGTGTGTGTGTGTGTCAGCTCCATCAACAGGAAACCCATTATCTCACTGCTTAGTAAATTCTTGTTGGTGCGTTGTTCAGTCTTGATGAGTAATGGACCCCACGTTTGTTATACCAAACACAAAGCATGATTTATAACACACTAAAGTCACTCAGCACTTTGCCCTTTTCAGCATCCTGTCCCCAGAGTTTGCTGGGTAAATAAGGTGACATGTCAAGAATAGCAAAATAAACTCACATCTCTGTCTGCGGTCCAGTTAGTGATCCATTATCCTCTTTTGCTCCACATGAAACTGATACTGATACTGTTGCTTCTGTTGTGTTGTGCTGGTTTTGTATGATTTCAGTCCAAGAAAAACTGAAATTTGAAATTACTTTCAGACATTTGCTTTTTTTAATCAGAAGGGGCCTGTGAGCTATTCAAAATATCAGTAGAACATCAGCCCAAAACAATATACTTAATAATTTCTTTGGTTAATGAAAGCCCTTTGGTTGCATTTTTTTTTTTCTTCCAGCACAGTGGTGTAGTGGTTAGCACAGTTGCCTCACCGCAAGAAGGTCCTGGGTTCAAACCCACAATCTGGCTGCAGCTTTTCTGTGTGGAGTTTTGCATGTTCTCCCTGTGTCTGTGTGGGTAGACTGTCTCTCTGTGTTAGCCCTGCAACAGACTGGTGACCTGTCCAGGATGTACAACACCTCTCATCCTATGGCAGCTGGAATAAGTGCCAGCCCCCCACAACCCTGAATTGGATAAGTGGAATAAGATGGATGGATATTTTAACTGCATTAAAAAAAAAAAAGCTTTGGACAAGTTATGACCTTGTGGAAAGAAACCCCATAATTTTGAGATCCAGAGCATGTATTTAGGTTGATTCAAAACTTTTATTAAGTAGTTTGTTCCAGTTTCGCTCTGATTTGAAGCATTTCTTTAGTCTCCAGATTGACTTCAAACAAGCTATTTAGGGCAGTTTGATATCTTTTTCGGAACATGTCATTCATTTTTAAATGTGGAAAAGTCTGACTCTTGTTTCTGGGACTATTCTAACTGAAGCTGCCTAAAAGTAAATATAAGAAGCACCTGCCTAAAGACGCATGCAATTTCGGATGAATCCGAGCTTGCATTATGAAATTACATGAGTTCAGGTTTACCATCTCATGTTTGGTTTGGCTATGATTTCAACATTGCTTTTTTGTTTAGGGTGTATGCCACAATATCTGTCAATTTTTTTTATGCAAAAATGTATTTTCCACATGGATGAATTTAACAACATTAAAAACATTTCTGTGCTTTGCTTCACCGCTGGTGTGGGTATCTCAAAGTTTCCAGGACTTTCCCTACTCCATGAAAGCAGCTGTGTAGCCAACATAAATCAAAATCTGAAAATGACTGTCTTCAAGGGATGTTTATCATTTCTATTTAAGCATAGGTTTAATTTAATCTTACATCTATTGCTTAATTTTCTTGAGCACTTTGCAAATTGTAAGGAACATTCCAAGCTGATTTCAACTTCCATTTGAACAAATTCAGAGTATCTGACAGAGTTGATCACATCATTGTTAGTGCAACTCCTTAGAGACATAATTACACTCAGCCCACACATTTTGTTCACACCAAAGAGAAGAGTCTGAGTGCAGACTGCAAGATAGGGGTAAGAAGACTCTGTATCTATGTGGGCATTCCTCAATCAAAGTGGTTGTTTTGCAACCAACGTACATGGTTGTCTGGAATAACTTGCATTGCCCCTAACCCAATCCCTCTTACCCACGCAGTTATACCCACCAGTTGTGGAACACCTGTCTGTATTTTATTATTATTATTATTATTGTTTTATTTTATATTTATAGGAACAAAACTGTAACATGAACCATGCCACAAAGTTACATAAAAGTTAGTAGAAAAAAAACCCAAATTATACAATAAATACATATTTTAAAAACACAGGAGTTAAAAAAAAAGCCTGTACACAAAACAGTACACAGCACAAACTGCAGTACAATAAAGCACCAAAAATGAGAAACAGCAGATCATTTATCTGTGATCCAAGTTCTTTTGCATGCTCAATTTTTTAAGGTATTGTGAAAAAGTTCTTCGGGACCTAAAGCTGCTAATGTGATATATCCAAACTATTATATAGGGCACACCAATGTTGTTTCCACCATTTCATATTTGATCAGTCATCTTTCCCACAGAGTGAAAAATCAGAAAACAGATAAAACGTCCAGGGTACCAATGCTTGTTTCTGTTCCTCTGCATCGAGAGCGATGGTGGAGTTTTGCTGTTGAAACTATGAGATATCCCATGATACTGATACTCAATTTTTATTATAGAAAAAAATTGTGCTGAACATAAACAAGCTTTTGGCTTTAGATTGTAACTCATGGAGTTGATGTAAAATTAATGTGAATTGCAGTTTTTAACAAAGCTTTAATATGCTTTGGCTACTTTCTGCCCTTATGAAGTTATGAGGGCTGAAAAATTGTGGGGGGAAAAAAATACCACAAATTCAGAATTTAAAAATTCTATGTACTCCAAGGGCCAGTGACCAGGAAAACACCCATAAAATGAAAGTAAACTTTTGCATAAATGTATTTAATATACTAAACTTAGCCAATTAATAAAGCATTAAATATACTAAATTTATTGTGCAAAAATCAAAGAATCTAAAAAAAAACTGTAACATATAACATGGAGTAAAAATAAAAGCTTCTCAGATCTCCCACTTCACCTGAAATGATCTGCTTTCAGTATCACTTTCCTGTTGTTTTGCTCTCTGTCAGTGAGCTTGTTTGCTTGCAGGTGCATCTGATTGGAAGGCTAATGCACAGCATGCACGCCACTGTGCAGAAGGGCCAGATTTTGGCTGCAGGCCTTGAGGTTGGCACGTGGCCTAACGTCAATCAGAACTCATGTTTCACATCTTTTAGTAGGTGTGCCTTTTGGCATGTGTCTTGTAGTGTTTCCCACTATATAAAGTAAAACTTGTACTACCTAATAGTAAAGTTAGACACTATGAACAGTGCATTATTTTTCTGAGTCTCCCTTTTAATCTTTTATTGTTACTGTAACACGATTTTGTGATTGAATTTATTTTTATATCAATCCTGATAAAAACTGAAATCTGTTCATTAATGTAACTTCCTAATGTGGTGAATATGACATACTATGACTGACACATGTTTGACCTTTTCTAATGAACCAGCAGGAAGGATAATGATAATGGTTCCCTACACCAAAGACAGACTCCTCCTCTGAAAAATCAAGTCTTTAAACAGACAACACAGCACTGCTATGATTGTTATCATTTTGCTCTCTTCCCTTTGAATTTTTTTGCTCTCTGTTATCACAAACCCCTGCAGGTCATTCACACACACACACGCACACACGCACCACCCTATCAGACAATCAATGGACAATTTGTCTTTCACTTTACATGCTCCTCTAATAAAATTCAAACAAACAGTTAAACGGGATGTTATGGTTAATAGTGCAAGCAGGATTTATCAATAATTAACTTGATTTTTTTTTTAAAGTGCTCCCAGCATTTTTATTTAATGCTGCTCTGAAACTGACAGCAGTTTGCTTTAGAAGAAGAAGTGTTTGTTTACAGGACATGAACACTGATGCATTTTGAATTTAAATATTGTTTTCTCCTAAATATGAGAGTGGTTTGTCTTCTCAGAGTGAAACAGCTGTAGAGGCTTGTAGCAGGAAATGGTTCTCTTATGGTCCCTAAAACTCTCAAATTTAGTTCTCTCTGTGTAACCTGGTTGTGATCACAGGATTTAAAAATTCACTGTAACAACCTGTTTAACCTCAAAACACACTTTCTGTCCTGATTAAGTATTTCTTTATAGGCATGAACTTCCTTTGATCTGATTGAGCCAGCCTCCTCTAAGACATCCAGTCCTTCAGATTTTGGTGAGATGGCTGACAAGTGGGGGAGTGAACAATGACCGTGAAAGTGGCGCGGTGGCGTCACATCTTATTACCACTGGATGCATCACAGAGGTCAAGTCATCTGTGCGTGTGTTGCTGCAGGTGGACATTTACCAGCTGCTCTAAGCAAGGGATGTCTCTCCTGGGTGCACATGCCTCCTTCACAAAAATATTATCAATTGTGGAAAACTAGTTGATATGATTTCCCCCATCACACCCCTTGCAGGAGCTTACAGGTGTGATCACACCTGCATTGCACTTAGTCTGAACCTTGATGGAAAAGTTTACTTTCCTGCATTCAGGTGATATTTTTTCTTGACCTACATCCACTCCTTCTCACACAAGTTCACTGACAGTTAAGCCATTTGATTTGCAAATTTAACAAGCACCATTCCTCCTTTAGGATCGTCTTTTCTTGGACTTCTGGGGAACTACAGAAAAAGGACTTTCCTCACATCCCACTGTTGTGAATAAATCATTCATCTTGGACTTTTGAATTATTGAACATACAACATATTACTCTCAGTGAAGGTAAAAACGGAATGTAGCCTAAAGTGATACTAACTTTTAGTTAGGCATTAAGGCTGCTGCATTAAGGCTGCTGCTGAAAGTGCATGCTGGAACATTGTATGAAGGAACAGACCTACATTAGTTCAGGCAGAAGACCTAGGGTATATAACTTCACTTTTCTTCATAACACATCAAGAGACTGAACTCTTCTGATGTGACTGGGTCACGCTTTGGTGTGTTGGCTTCGATCTGCAGTATTGAATCTCCATTTAAAGAGGCTGGGGGTGATGAACAGGCTTTTACAGCCAAACTCTTAGCTTCCATTTGCACAAACAGTACAAACTAAAAGCCACTGAAGGGTTTCCTTTCATTATATTTTATGTTAGCCAAAATTAGGTAGGTTTGGGGGTAGAACCATATGTATATGAACAAAGCATTATAAGATAAGCTGCTTAATTTGATTATTTTCAAGCATACTGCAGAGGCTAAAGAGGCAGCGGGTTGTTTATTTAGAATATATATTTAGAATAAAAATTAACATCTTTTTATAATGTAAGTGAAATGTTCCTAGAAAGTTCAATAATTTATTAATTCCATTATATTCATTTAGTGCAGTGTATGAAATAGTAAGATATTGATTTATTGCCTCATATTGATACTTCAATATATTCCATTGCTTACTCCTGCAATACAATTATTGATACACTGAAACCAGATATCAGTATTTTGCTGACTCTATTTTTTTGTACTCATTGGTATACCTATTTGGTACACCTTGGTAGTACCAGGCTGCATTCAATTTTGCCTTCAGAACTGCCTTAATTCTTCATGGCTTTGATTCAAAAAGGTGGTGGAAACATTCCTCAGAGATTTTGGTTCATATTGACATAATAGCCTCACATAGTTGCTGCAGATTTGTTGTCTGCACATCCATGATGTGAATATCCTGTTCCACCATTTCCTGTTCTTCGCTGACAGGAGTGGCACACGGTGTGGTCTTCTGCTGCTGTAACCCATCTGCTTCAGGATTCAATATGTTGTGCATTCAGAGACACTCTGCATAACTTGGTTTGTAACAAGTGGTTATTCAAGCCTTCCTATCAACTTGAAACAGTCTGGTCATTCTCCTCTGATTGCTTTCATCAACAAAGCATTTTCTCTCACTGGATATTTTTTCTTTTTCAGACCATTCGCTGTAACTCTGGAGATGGTACTGCAGGAAAATTCCAGTAGATCAGCAATTTCCGAAATACTCAGAACAGCCCATCTGGCACAAACAACCATGCCACATTCAAAGACGCTTAACTCACTTTTCTTTCCCATTCTGATGCTTAGTTTGAACTTCATCAAGTCATCTTTTCCATGTCTACATCCCTAAATGCATCGAGTTGCATGACTGGCTGATTAAATATTTGTGTTAATGAGCAGCTGAACAGCTGTACCTAATGAAATGTAAATAAGTATAATGTAAACAGAAGTTATCACATATCACATGCGGTGAAGCAGAGACTCAAAGGGGAGGAAATGGTGGAGAAAAAGAGGAAGCAAATAAGAGTTAATTGAAAAGACGCAGCATGAAAATGGATATATTATGTCCAGCTCCATATTTTTGTTCCTGGACTGTGCTAGAGTAACTTTGTATGAGCTACAGATCAAAAATAACCCTTGTCTTAAACTTGGCATCTCCCTTTAAAACCACCTTTCTGATTGCCGGATGGATGCGCCTAACAGAGAAAAAGTTTGAACAGCACATGGGTGCTTAAGATGACCTTATGAGGGGATAGCTCTCTCATTGAAATTATACAAATCCAGAGTAGAAAAAAATCTGTCAGAAATCAAGCAAAGTCAGAAGATTTTAACTGTCAGGGATTAGATGCACATACAGTGACTTCCCTATATGAAAGTTTGGCCATGTTTGTGAGTTACTCCCCCCGCTAGCCGAGTATAACTGAGATACATACAAGATTTAAAAAATGAAGAGAAATGTTTCCATTTGATTTTTGGTCATATCTGTTTATTTCTGGTTAAATTAGTTTATTACATGAAGTGTCATGATCCAATAAGCCGGACAGGTTAGTGTTTTCTTTTGGTTTGTGTTTTTTGCTTTTTGCTTTTTCCTTCAGCAGTAGTTTGATTTTTCTATTTAACATATTTAACAACGGATTAGATGAAAAAGTGCCCACACTAAAAGCCCATATCTGGTCATTTTATTATCTCCATTGTCATCGTTGTGCTGAAACTGCTCTAAGTGAAAGTGAGAAAGTTTTTTCTCACAATGTTTGCTGAAACAGGAAATGCAGCTTTTCTTGCTAGACCACGGTCCCTGCACAGATAAACTGCTCAGGTATTACATCTGTCAAGCCATTTTTAGAAGCCACAACCTGACCATGAAATGACTGCAAGTACAAATGATGTAGCAGTAAGAGACTAAGACCGCAGAATTAGACCAAGGCTTAATTTGCTGGCTGGTAATTTACTTAACTGCATATTTCATTATGAATTACCTTGCCAACTAAAAACACAATTGCATGGGTCTTTGATCAGGTTCAGAATTATTAAAGGGGCGCACGTTTGTTTTCACATGTGACATTAAGTTTGCTACAAGGACTTCAGCACAAAAAGAAGCTCTCTAAAGGTAAATGCGTGGGTACTCATCAGGCTGTGATGCTCCAACAAAAGACACTATTAAATTATAAAATGGGACTTGTAGGATTCAGTGTTTTAGGAGCTTGAGCTATGCTTAAGATAGCCAGGATAGCTCATGCTCTGCTGTATCGATTTTAATCATTCTTGTTGTAATTATATTTCTTGTCCTTCAAGATTCATTTATGATACTTCATCATGTGGACTTTGCTTATAACTAAACCCATAAAATAACTATGTATGAAAAAGATTAAGTCTTCATTACATAAGNAAACTCATTCTTGAATGGTAAGACCTTACAGAGATACTGTAGTCCACCAGGATGACAGCAATCACACTGACAACTGACACTGTCAAATCCAAGATCTTAAATGAATCAGCCGCTTGCACTAGAGACCATCCTTCTATGTTGGCATATACATTGCACACTCTCTCTCCTTTAAATCTAAATGAGCTCTGAGAGAAAATCAATAGTCCTCTCTATTGTGGAACACCTAGGCTTCAGGGAGCATATAATCGCTACAAACACATCTGGTCAATTTGTAGCACTTTCTGCTCTTGAGCTTTTTTTTTTTTTGCTTTTTTTTTTAGAACGCATGTCCTCAGGAATCTGAGATGACTGTTAGAGACCCTTAATTACAGCTAATCAAGTGTCTAATTGGTAATTCTCATCCTAGCGAGCGATCTCTACAATTCCTGTTGTGAATCATATGCCAAACACACTGCATTGTTTAATTAAAATGAGTCTGTTTTCATGGAGATCAGCACAAATTGTTTGGAGAACTGCCTGTAGAGCTTGTGTGGGGATGAAAATAATCATAAAGTGAAAGCAGCCTCCAGAATACCGTGGATTGGTTTTGATTTCATGGCTACGGAGTCAATCAGCTACTCTGCTTTTGCAAGCATGCTCGCTCAAAAGTGGCTCCATCTGTCCTTTTTGACTGTATGCTATGAACATGCCACATCTATAATCACAGAAAGTGGTCGAGATTCAGCAAAGCTGGTTTGCCACACTCCCTCTGATCCTTTTCAGACTGGTTCTGAACAATTTAGCTTATGTGGTGTATAAGTTTGGGGTCATCCAGAAAATTTCACAAGCATACTTTTAGTCATTAAATGATTTTCAAGATACAGTTATGATTTTTAAAAGCATTTATTTTTGTCCTTCAAATTTAGCTCTTTTTTTTTCTTCAAAGCATTCCTATTCCACTTGCAGCAATCACAGTCGTGCAGAATTGTGGCATTCTGTCAATTTACTGACATATTAACTCCATGCTTTCCGTAAAAGCTCCCACTTAGTGAATTGGTTTGATGAGCAATTCATCTGTACCATATAGTTAAACTGTTCACAGGACAGCTCAATAGGGTTAGGGTGACTGCTTCTACTAAAGAGTTCTTCATATTTAGAGCTGTGCTTTGGATGAGTGTCCTATTTTCCTATTGGCAGACATGGGCTCCTATTGGGCAGTGTTCATATGGAAGGGCAAAATGTTGGAGCAAAAGCACCCCAAAGTTATTCCATTTTCTCTTGACTTGACAAATGACATCAAGCATTTTTCATCTGCTGTCCATCTCACAGATGCTCTTCTTCCTGGTCCAAAACCATGAAACCTCCATTCATTAGCTGCCCCATACCTGTGTTCTTTTGTCTGCTTTAAATTTTTCCTCCAGTCTCAGATGTGTTTTTGTTTTTCACTGCAACTCTGCAATGAAGCCTAGCACCCCAGAGTGGCCTCTTCACTATTGATACGCTGAGACTGGTATTTTGGAGGTATCATTTAATGAAGTTCCCAATTGAGAAACTGTAAAGGGGTGTTCTGGTTTGTTTGTTTGTTTATTTATTTGTTTGTTTGTTTGTTTGTTTGTTTGTTTGTTTGTTTGTCTGTTTGCAAAATAAAGACATTTTTAAGTGGCTTCAAAGTTTCGAGCAGTAGTATATGTTACTGGTTCTGCACGGTTCCATACGGAGCCTGTTCAAGCCCTAAATGGGGTTTGAGCAGCCAAACACAGCCCTGTGCCTCTGTCCAACTCATCAACCAACACAAAACACATTCATATTTCTGTCAGCTTTACTGCAGCTGACTGATGCAATCACAGTATCACAGCGTGATATCTGTGATCCAGTTCCTCCCATAAATATCATTAGCTCCTCAAGCATACTTAAGCCCCACGTGCTTTGCTCATTCACGAGCAAGAAACATGCATAATAGTACCTGATTGGCAAGCCAGGGGAAATAATCTGTTAATCAATACTACAATGAGCCTTTTCCTTCATTATGGTTACTGAGACTGATGAGTTACAACAATCACCTGATGTTTATTACATTGTGGATTGCACTGAAAGCAGTGGAAATGTCTCGTTTCTCTAGGCTATCAGGGTCACTCCAATATCTGAGATGCACAATTGGATTTTGATGTGTGGGGATGAGAGCTCAGGTCCTACATTCCCTATTTTGAAAGTGGAAGCAAGGAACTGGATTTCGTGAATAAGAACTATATATGCAAAATATCAGTATGAAAGATCATATTTATGTATTTTGTGTGACAAAAAAAAGGAAAAAATCAGTTCAGATTTCTTATGTGAAATTTATACTCGCGGTATCGCGACGTGTGGTTACATTTTCACAGCTGCTTTGTTCTTGCTGACCTAATATTGAGAAGGTGCAACCTACATGAACTTGGCAAGACATGTAGGATATGGGTACGTCATTTATAAAGGAAATGGCTACTGTAAGGTCAATGGCGCTGATCCTGGAAGCTCCCCATGGTCCGGTCAAGAAAATTAATAAGACCTGCTACATGTTATTCACCGTCTATGAATTGATTTTCTGGTCCAGTGGCTTAAACCGCACAAATTTCTCACAGAAATTCTCCGTTATTGCATTCGCTTAACTTGCGGTTCATTACTTCATTTGCAACTCGATCTGCTCCTGGCCTCAATTAACGCGTGGCGCGCTGCGTGCGTAATTTTGGTACCCCCTTGCAAAACTGACAGGCATCAAAGCAGTAACAAAGCAGCTCCAATATGATGCTTTGGAAACTTTTGGAAACTTACCTATCCACGCTGATCACACACAGGGTCATGATGGAGGCAGTGCAGCACATTACATCCATGCCGATGAAGATGTTGCAGAACACCTCCCCAAAAAGCCACTTTCCCCCGGTGAGATCTGTCACGATTACAAACGGCATAACGACAATGGCCACTGACAGGTCAGCCACTGCTAAGGATACCAGGAGATAGTTTGAAGGCTGTCTTAGTTTCTTCACCACGCACACCGCGATCACCACCAGCGTGTTTCCCATCACTGTGACCGCCGTGATGATCGCCAACATCACCCCGATAACGATCTTCTCTGGGCGAGTGAAATCCAGCAGCTGCTCCCCGCACGACTCGTTCCACATGGTTGTGGGGCTGATGGTGACGAGGAGAAGCTGCAGAGAGCCATTGATAACTTCGGAATTGTCCTCCTTCTTGTTAAAAGTGGGCTCAAATCCCGAGATATTGAACATCACGACAATGTTATCCGGATAGGGGTGCAAGGGTAGCCTCGCCTGAGCACTCCAGTTACGCGCATATTTGGATATGTGTAACCTGCTGTCGGCTCCTATCCAGCTGTTTTAGATCGAGTGTGTTGCAGCTGCACCACATTAGAGCTCCCAGCAACTCAACAGGGTTCTTAACTGGCTTCTGTTTATCAATGATTCGTCTGAAGAAGTGTTACACAGACACGTGGTGCATTCCTGTAGGGAAATATAACTTCTTCTCTAAAAAATTATAAATGAGAGGGGGGTACAAAAGTTGCAGAATCTAAATATAGCTACTCAAGAAATGCTTGCTGCTCAGTGCATCACCTCGACAAATATGGACTTGTCGGTTTGGGGAGTTGCGCTGCGCAAACCGCACCTATCAATGTGACGCATGTATAAGACGCAGAGACAGCCAAAGAACTGGACGTATGCAGATATAAGCATACAGCAGTGGTTTCACAATGGATTGAGAGAGGTGAACGCGTGCAAATCCAATATTAGGAAGGTGCATATTTGTGCATCTAGGCACAGGGCTCCCCCTCAAAAGACAAGATGAGAAAATTTTATTAACAGAATATGTTTGAGTTCATATTTGGAAAACAACATAATCTTACTTCATCCCCAGCAGAATTGCATTCAGAAGGAGCTGACGTGAAGCCCAGCTGCAGATACTTATTTTAAACTTCCTGAACACTGTCCAACCTTTTATGGGGAAAAAAAAAAAAAACATGTAGTAAAGTTTGCATTAAAAGCTCCGGTTTTCCCACATGCCTCCTAAATCTGAAGAAGAAGCAGGAAATGAACTTGAGGGCATTTTGCCAATACCTCCAACAAGCAAAAAAGAAAAAAAAAGTAATAGTAGAACACATTAGACATTCAAAAGCAAAACCACTTAACAAAGGGTACATTTTTCCCATGTGGACAGAGTGCTTTTGTGCTGATGCTTTTCTTGGAGCCATGACAACCAAGAAAAGCATCAGCACAGCTAAAGACAAATCAAAATAGAAAATCCAGCAATGCTGATGATGCTGGCAGACACTGGGGGTACATGGGAAAGCTTCCCAAGACTTTTCGCTGCTTGCATCATCGTCCAGGCAGCAGAAGCAGCTGTGGTGTGTTTGTCCCCTCTGGCTCTGCAGGGGCCTGTGCTGTCATAGCCACCCCGTCCCCGCAGCCACTTTCATGCCTGATGCAGACCACCACAGCCTTGGCTTTTTACTCACCATTACCTGACTGACAGGTCAGTAATGATTGTCACACCAGATTATTGCCAGTGACAACTGGCAGGTTCTGTTAGACCTCTTGCTGTCAGGGAAATTTGTCCCATTTGTGTTTTAGACATTAGTGCAGATGTCGGGGTTTCCAACTTTCAGGCGCTTATGCAAGGCAACCTGTCAACATGTCACTGTCTCTCTCAGCCCCTCTGAAGGTCTTGCACTGGGAGGAGTTAAAAAGATACGGATCACACCTGATTCTGACGAAAGAGTGGCATTTACAGTGTGTGTGTGTGTGTGTGTGTGTGTGTGTGTGTGTGTGTGTGTGTGTG
>JASGAU010381335.1:0-29997 GCA_030220045.1 Australoheros facetus
CCTCATCACTGAACAAAATCTTCTGTGTAAACTGAGGGTCCTGTTCCAATTTTTGTTTTGCCCATTCTGCAAATTCAGTGCGCCGATCTGGGTCATCCTCGCTGAGATGCTGCAGCAGCTGGAGTTTGTAAGGGTGCCATTTGCGAGTAGCTAATATCCGCCGAAGGGATGTTCGACTGATGCCACTCTCCAGTGACATGCGGCGAGTGCTACGCTGTGGGCTCTTGCTGAATGAAGCTAGGACAGCCACTGATGTTTCTTCATTAGTGACAGTTTTCATGCGTCCACATTTTGGCAAATCCAACACTGAACCAGTTTCACGAAACTTGGCAAGCAGTTTGCTAATGGGTGGTCTCGTAGGGTGTCTTGCATTGAAATCTGCTGCAATGACCCGGTTACTGCGCTCACCAGACATCAGCACAATTTCTATCCACTTCTCACGTGTTAACGTCTGCGACATGTCAGTGGCTGTAAACAAAGAGAAACTTGTAACCAACCATTTTATTAAGGTGTATCCATATAAATGGCCCACCCTGTATATGAAATTGCTGTTTTTGTTGCTGTTATGTTTCATAAAATGGCCGATTAGTGTTTTAATGTCTGTGTTTTTTCTCTGTCTCTCAGGAGTACATCATCCGAGTCCAGAGGGGTGTGTCTTCAGACAACAGCTGGCAGGTAAATGCTCTAATCACAGCCTCAGCTTTTGGTCACCTGGAGAATCAGTGGCCTGATGTACACCCCGGGTTCAAAGTCACATAAATTTTTTTGCTAATAGTACATATTGTTATGTGACATCCTAGTCTGCGTACACCAAAGCCTCCTCAGGCTGGAAGTGTTGACAGATTTTAAGACTAAAATTAAAGACATTTCCTTTGTATTTTCTTTTTATAAAGTTTAGTTTTACAATCACATCGAGTTTAGTTTTTCCTTCAGATGAGAGATGAAACATCTACAAATTTAAAGCAGTCCAGTCGCCTTTTTTTAAGCTCCAGAGACGCCGTGACCTGGATGCCACAGAACCTACAGACACATCAAACCCGAATGTTTTTAGTGTTGAGCTGAGCGAGCTGTGTAACTCTGATGACTCTGATTTGTTGCAGGTGATTCGGCGCTACAGCGACTTTGACGTTCTTAACAGCAGCCTGATGGTGAGTTTCAGTCACGAATTGCACAACAGAGAATGAAGCTTCGCTGCGTTGTGGAGACTGACTCAGCTCGTAGGTTATTTCACTGATGTTTGAACAGTCTAAACATTGAGTTTGTCACGCTGCTCCCTTGAACATTGTGGAAACGACTCTCGAGGAGGCACCACAGAAGCTTACGGTGGGCAGCTGTGGGTGTGAGCAGCAGTAATGTGCGGTACGAGGAGGTTGTGTGTTTGTTGCAACTTTTTTGAAAAACAGCAGTGGGTCCTGTGGCCAGAAGTCCCTTTATTCACTCAAACACACACCAGCGTAGTGTTGGCCAATCTCCTTCCTGTTTGGGAAAGCTCAGGGACGGTTAGTTACGTCAGCTTCAAAGCTCTGCTGTTTAAAATTGGTGCTATGAGAGGCCAGCAGTCCTCTCTGCACTACTTCACTGTTATTGCTGTGCAGCTATAATCTTAACTTAGTAAAGTGAACTTTATTGTCATCTCAGTCACATACAAGAAGCTCAGGGTCCACAGTGTACACGTACGCAGAGAGGAAACAAAAATAAGACATTGTGTTTCAACATGGAGAAGAGTTCAGTACAAAACATACAGTAAGTAGGCAGATGGTAAAATTTGAAGTGTATGGTTAATCTGGAACATACTGTTCCTCCATTTGCAGAGAACAGAGAATGGTGCTTCAATTCAGGAAACCTGTGTGTGCTCAGTCTGCACAGCCTGTACCCATCAGATTATGTTGTGGTTCATTTTTAGGCTCCACTCTGCACATTTTTAGGCTGCAATATACGGTGCTGCAGTATCCTATATATATAAAAACACAACCAGCAAATATTAGCACAGAGGAGAAGTTTGCTTTTCAAGGCTTTCTACCAGACAGGTTCTCTAAGACGTGACTAATGAAACAATTTATTCAACCCAGAAATAATCTTTTCCTGAATCTAACAAAGTATTTTTGGTGCCAAATGGTAACAAGATCCAGTGTCAGTTCCAGCATGCTGATGTTAAACAGATGCTACCATGTGCAGTGTTATTAAGCACAGCGGGTTTGAACCTATGGTAGCACCAAGCCAGGGGACCGTTCTTCATGAACATGGACCTCAAGAGGCGGTCCTCTGAAAACCTCGACCATGTCTAAAATTTTCCTACAGAGTGACATTGCTATAATTTCTACCCCCACGTGTCAGCTTATGGCACCGAGGCTAGAAAAATAAACGACTGATTATTGTAAACTTCTGTTTTGTTTTTCTGTTAAATTCCACAAATTGAAAACTGAAGATTTGACTCAGGCAACTTTAATCTAAGTCAGAGAAGCTTTCAGAGGTCCTCAAAGTGCTTAACATGGAAAACCATGAACTTTAAACTTTTCAATGGTAATTTCTGCAGTAAACTGTAAGAGCACAGCCACCAGTGGCTTCCTGTCACCTATGCATGTGTGATCTAATGTTGTGTGCAGTCTTTGTGCATCGATCCACTTAAACCAAAATAAATGAAATTGGAATAAATACGTCCGTCTCGTGGAGAGCACGTAGTCCAGAGCAAGCTGCACAGTGAGCTGGTTACACCAACAGATGTGTCCTGCTAACACTGTGTGTAAATCTGCAGGTAGTTCAGGTAGTTACCCTGTAAAAATGTCACAGCTGACTAAAACTATCCATCTCTCTGATGATATTTCAAGTAGTTTTTAAAAACACGAAGTCAGAAAAAAAGCCTAAAAACCAATAAATGGTTTCACAAAGTGTCAGATAGCACTGTCGGGTCATGCGGCCTCAGTATGAAAGCAGTTTAGGACAACTGATGGAATTTTTCTGGATGTTTTCTTGATGATGCAAAACAGTCAGTCAGCATGTATTTGTGGTAATTTAACATAGTCAGTGGAGCTGAGTCGTATCTGAGTGCTGAAGATGTGGTTGGGACTCGGCTGATAGTAAAGACACATCATTCCTGGATAACAGGAAGTCAGCAGTTTTTCTGCTGAGGTTTCGCCTGCTCATTTCCTCTCCAGGGGTTTCACACTGACCCTGACCTCCCATCAGCCCCGATCCTCAATCAGCATGCAGACGAACTGTGAGACCAGAACTCAGTTTGACTGTGATCTTGCTTTAATGTAGCACTGGAACACGCTACATTAAGGAAAGATGTTTAAAGTCTGCTTTAAGCTTATTGATTAAATGTATGAACACTTTTCCTGTCTTCCTCTTCAGGTGTGCGGAATCGGTCTCCCTCTCCCTCCTAAGAAGCTCATCGGAAACATGGACCGGGA
Source organism: Australoheros facetus (assembly GCA_030220045.1). Taxonomy (NCBI): domain Eukaryota; kingdom Metazoa; phylum Chordata; class Actinopteri; order Cichliformes; family Cichlidae; genus Australoheros; species Australoheros facetus. The sequence continues at coordinate 3,411 of JASGAU010381335.1, forward strand.
GTTCATCGCAGAGAGGCAGAGAGGACTGCAAACCTATCTGGACACCATTACCCAGCATCCGCTGCTTTCCAGCTCCCTGGCTGTCAAGAAGTTCCTGGACCCCAACAACTACTCTGCCAACTACACAGGTGTGCTTCCTCTCAGTTCACGCGTATTTCTCACGCGCTCACGCTCGTAAGCTCGGCGGTTCGGTGGACGTTCCAGACGCATTCCTAAATGAGTCTAATGATCCAGTTAGTCCCTCACAGCTTCATAAAAAGCTCTTTAGCTACCTGCAGCTCAGCAACAAACACCTTACCTGTTTGATGGCGTTTAGATGCATAAATGGTCACTGAGGTACTTCTGTCTCCAGGTGTTTAGTCTGCACTGTTTAGCCTTTTAGGAGCTAAGAAAACTCCCATATAACAACCGAGTGCTCTGCTATTTTATTTTCTATCCAGGGTTAAGCAGCACTAAATATTACATTTACTCTCTGCACATACCTGTATATTTTTGGTGTTATTATTCGGTTTGCAGACACAGGTATTGCCTACAAAAGAAGAGCTCAGTTTCTAAAATGTGAAGCACTGTTAGAGATTACAATGATGTCCCTGTAGTTTGGTTTGTAGACTCATGAATATATATTTGTGGTTTTTAATGTGTTCTAACTTTGGTGCCACAGAGTGACTTAAACGAGACACAACATCAGACAGCAGAAGTGTTTTTGTTCATCTTTTGTACTGTTAAAGTGATAAGATCGACAAGAAGCGGTTACTGAAGCAGCATCTGTTATTTTAAATTCAGGAAACCAACAGTTTGTGGTTCATAACAACCGTCTGTTTCTTGCATAGGGAATAATGTGCTGTCATCACTGATTTCTTCTTTTGAAGATTCAGAAACCATCAAATTCTAAACAAGCCGAGTGGAGCTGAGGCTCCAGCTACGGTCACAGAAAGCAGAGACAAAAACGATGAAGCCAAAATGATGTGACGCGCATTTAGCAGTCAACATCTAGCCTGTCTGTATTTGGCTACTGGTATGTAAATATTGTGCAGGCAATACAAATAGACCTTTAAAGCTGTGTGAACAGGGTTCATATCAGATCTGTTCTGGTTATGAGTCGTATCACATCATTCCCAGTTTACGATATACCAGGAGACAGATGGAGAGCAGCAGATGACTCGAACACTCGCTGTTAGGAAGAACGATGATATTTAGGCAGCTGTGACAGCGTAGCTACAATAGTGACGGTAGTGTTGTGTGTCTGATCTGTGTATAACGAGTCCCTGGAAGCACCGACTGTAGCAGGAATTAACACAAAGGCAGATATTTGCAGTAACTCTGTCTGTGGGCAATATCGATGCAACCCTGCAAGATGCAAAACTTTACAGGGCTGCAGTTAACATCAAAATTAACCTCGATATAATATACCCAATAAAACGTACTTCCCATTAAATACATATTACAGTACAATTCATGGCAAACAGAAGTACCCTTCAAAAAAAGTATCATGGGGGACCCTATAAAATGTTTCTAAAATTAGCAAAAAATTAGGGAATCGCTAACAAAAAAATACCTTTAAAATAAATAATGGAACAGATTCACCTGTTCCTGGACAGGTGAGCATAGTCCAGTGAAGGTCTCCCTGCATTGCTGACAACTGCGGGACAGATAAACAAAAAGTGGCTTTTTTTGTTTTTTGAGAGGGAAAAAATGACTGGCTGACTATAAAATTTTTTGATCATATAAATTCTGCAGCAACACAATGAAAATCATGTGACTACAATCACGTGAAAATCAACCTGACGTTACTGTTTTAGGGTTAAGTTTGTAACATTTGTTTCTTTTGATATGCAAACATAATATTTCCCACATTGGTTGTGGTCCCAGAACTTGTTACACTCGCAGCTGTGGGATCCCACCATAAGAGAGCATGCAGATTAATGTTTCTTTAGTTTTATTAAAGTGTGTGTGTGTGTGTGTGTGTGTGTGTGTGTGTGTCTCAGAAATTGCCCTGCAGCAGGTCTCCATGTTCTTCAGGTCAGACCCAAAGTGGGAGGTCCTGGAGCCTCTCAGAGACACGGGTAAGACTTTCAGTTCAATTCAGTTTTATTTATATAGTTCTGAATCACAACAGCAGTCGCCTCAAGGCACTTTATATTGTAAGTTAAAGACCATACAACAATGCAGAGAAAACTCCAACAGGCAAAATGACCCCCTACGAGCAAGCACCTGGTGACAGTGGGAAGGAAAAACTCCCTTTTAACAGGGAGAAACCTCCAGCAGCTCAGGGAGGGGCAGCCATCTGGGAGACAGGACAAAAGAGCCAGAGATGAATAATAACTAATGATTAAATGCAGAGTTGGGGTATAAACACAGAAAAAAAGGTGAGCGAAGAAGAATCTCTCAGTGCATCATGGGAACTAGACTCACTCACATGAATGCAGGGCTAACACTGCAGTGTGATCATGCGTTATGCATCTGTTAATGTCCGACTTCACTGAATCCAAACAGAAAACTGTGTCTGCATAATCAATGTGAAATCAAATGAATAGAGTGCTGTGATTACAGTGAATGAATAAGCATTGTTTTGCTCTGATGTGAGATGATTATGGAGGGGTTGTTCATCTGTTATCATCATTGACTTTATATTATGTTCATCTTCCAACAGTTTTTCTCCTGGAAATATGCAAAGAGGAATTAAAACACAACAAATGCTTCGTTTTTTTTTTGTTTTTTTGTTATTGACTGAGTTGCAGATTAACTGTTGTGGTGTTTTCTGTTTTTTCAGGCTGGAGGATCAGAAAGAAATATTTTTTAGTCAAAAACAAAGAGCAGCCCAAAGAGAGGTACCTGCTGAGCTGGGTGAGTAAAACAAGGGGTTCATGTCACTGCATCCCTGGTAAACGGTAATCAGTGATTAACTACATGTAAAACTGCATGTATAGAATCACCAGTCAAATCTCATAAAAACTGGTTTAAAAGTTTGCAGAGCTTACCGCCAAAATAAGGTTTCACAAGTTTTTCTCCCTCCTGGATAAAAAAGCTTGTCTGCTCAGATTATGCGCAGAGTTCAAGAGTTATAAACTCCCAACTGCTTCGAATTAAATCCTTCACATTTCTCACGGCCTCCATCCTGTTGTTTATATATAAAAACACATACTTGGTTTTATACGGGAGTTCAGAAAAAGTTAAATATGTGGGAACGAGCAAAAAATATCCTCTTTTACACCCTTTGGACTGTTTCAGTAAAATCTGAATACTGAGTGATTTTTCATCACTGAGGTCTTAACAAAGAACAGACATGCCCATACGGCGAGGGTTGATTGGAAACAGGAGGGAATGAGACACAGGTGAACATAATCAGGAAGTTCACAGTGGAGGAAGTATAATTCATGCAAAGCATGAAAAACAGAAACAGCCTGTAAAGTAAAACAGAAGGTAAATGTGAGACCAACACAGACAAGGAAGCATAGAAGGACCGAGGCAATAACACAAAAGCAAAGAGGACTGCTGCTCCTACTAATGAGAATAATAAACAAGACATGAAGCCGTCCATCCATTCTCTTCCGCTTATCCGGGGCCGGGTCGCGGGGGCAGGAGCCTAAGCAGAGAAGCCCAGGCTTCCCTCTCCCCAGCCACCTCCTCCAGCTTATGTGGAGGGACCCCAAGGCGTTCCCAGGCCAGCGTGTCCTGGGTCTACCACGGGGCCTCCTCCCGGTGGGACATGCCCGGAACACCTCACCCAAGAGGTGGCCAGGAGGCATCCTATTCAGATCCCCGAGCCACCTCAATTGGCTCCTTTCGAAAGACATGAAGCCAATCACAAAATATCGTAAAAACTGAAACTCGTTACTAGAATACCCCTAAAGTAAAAACAGGAATCCAGGAAACACAAAAATTAAAACTTCAAACCCTGCAACAACAACAAACACTACAATAAACAACTAAACACATGAAACATAAACAGATTTCCCTGACATTTGTTACGTGTAGTCATTTATGAGTCCTTACTGAGATAATATGAAAATAAACTTGCTCGTTTACGGTGACTCGGATCAGCTCATTGCCAACAGGGAGGTTGCAGGGTGCCCTCTAGTGGACAACTATGCAACATTAATACTTGTAACATAGTTGAAGGGTGTTTCTCCCGTCTCTTCTTTACTCTTTAGGTTTTCATTTATTGGCACTTATAAATGCCAATACTGATATATCAGCAATCGGCTAATATTGACTGATATGTTGTTCAGACACTACCAGGAACTATGACAAAGATCATTTAAACCATTAAACTTTAAAGTGAGTCTTTAATTAGGAATTAAAATGGTTTTCTTGTTACTGAGGGATATTTCTGACTGTGTGTCACTTTAAACACTCACAGCATGTTTTCTCGATTAATCCAAATAAAAACAAACAAATTTAAAAAATGAAAATCACTTCTATAACATTTTTTTAAAAACAGCACCTGTCATGCTGGAGGGGTAAAACATTTGTGTGTGTGTGTGTGTGTGTGTGTGTGTGTGTGTGTGTGTGTGTGTGTGTGTGTGTGTGTGTGTGTGTAGGTGGACCTGGGTCCTGATAAGTTCCTGTCAGACAAAGACCTGCAGTCAGCCATAAAGCTGTTGACCAGCCTGTCCGTACGTACGCACTGTGTCCAAAGCACAATAACCACACATTCATCCAAACAGATCCAAATATATTAGTTTAATAATCAGCTCTGTTTTTAATTCACAAAAAGCTGAATAGTCTGTTACAGAGCTGGTTGCTCACATGATCACATTTTTTATGTTACCGGCATTTAAAAACTGTTCATTTTGATGAATCATCAAATGAAAATCCAGCTGAAGCTAACTGACGCTGCACATGAACACCAAGCTAACTTCGCTGTAAATGGACCCGCGACGAACACCCGATCAGACTTGCATATATTTCCAGTTACGTTCTGCACGTAATTAAACTCCTCTTCCTCCACAGATCCCGTATCTCTGTCCGCTGTTGTTCTCCAGCACCAGTGAGTCTTCAGCACTGCTCATCCGGCCGTTCGATGAGAAGGGCTCTCTGAGAGACCACATCTGTAAGGTAAACTGTGTGCTCGTGTCTGCGTGCTTCAGTCAAACCGTCAGGTGGTCGAACAGCGTCTGAACCAAAGAGAGGTGTCCAGTCTAAATTTTAGCTTGATTTCATGAGTATCCCCTTAGTTGGCAGCACCAGCATCACTTCTCTCTACATATGAGTCGTTTTTAGTTTATTGCGCTGTACGTATTTTCCCAGAACTTGACCTACATGTGCAAAACTAACAAAAGAAAAAGCACCACTAGCAAAGCTATTATCCCTGTACTGAAGTGTTCTCATCCCAGGGTGTCAGACACTGCCTGCATGTCACCACACGGCAAAGATGTTGGTGCTTTGATGCACCAGCTATGTCAGAATTATGCTGAGAATACACCTGGTGACGCCTGAGTTGATTGCACCTACCCAAGCCAATCCTTATGAGTCCACCGCAGCACGTTTCAGTAACGAGAGCGCGCTCAAAATAGGGCCGAGCCTCCTTTTTGCAGATGCTGCATCAGGCTGCACAGAGCAGGTGAGGAAGGCAGGAAATCAGAAATTAAACATCCCGAGTAGACTAAACACTCTGAAACTCTCCCTGTGTGATTTGAAGCCACTGCCGGTGTGTTTTTCTTGCTTGGCTGGGTTTTTTTTTGTTGCATATGAAAGGATTCCTGTATGTCTTGCATGACAGCTAATGTAAGCACAGTAATTCCATTATCATAAGGTGATGTGTTTTCTGAAAAAGTGGTGTTTGTCTTTATTGTAATTTTTGTTGCTTTATTGGTTTTTAATGTTGCAAGGCTAGGAAATCTTTTCAGATGTTTGTGGTAGTTTTTCGGATTTCGTCAGCCCCGTTAACCTGCTCACATAGAAAGACTTACAGAGTAAAGTTTTACAAAACTCAAGTCAGAGACAATCAGGAGAAACAGGTGAACTCTGAAATACACTGGAGGCAGTTTTTATTAGAAACCTTTTATCTTTGGTCAAAAGTAGCTTTAAAAAAAATACACTCCTCTTCTTCCTCTTCCTCTCTCCAGGTGAAACCCAGAGAGAGTTACCTGAAGAAGTACTGCAACCCGAAGAAGAGTCAGGGCCTTGAACTCTCGCACATCAAACTGTACGGCCGTCAGATCCTGGAGGTACGTAAACAAACAATAAAACAATAACACACTCGCAGAGAAAAAGAAAAATAACCACACACACACACACACACTGAAGAAATGTGTGTTTATATTCAGGGACTGAGGCTGCTCCATGATGCTGGTGTATTTTTTGGTCATCTGCACACGTGTAACGTTCTTGTGGATGACGGCGTGTGTCGACTGATGGACGTGGAGAACGGCATGCTGGGAGTTCCCTCTGCACTGCGACCTGCCTTCACCCAGTTCAGGAAGATCAACGTACGTCCACACCTGTTCGTTTAGTGCACAGATACTTTTATCATTGCATCATTTTATCACCCTAGAAAAAAGATTTCAGTCTCAGGTTGTGCAGGTGCCAAATGATCTACAAATATAGAAACACACCTGTTGTTTGAAGGTTTGAGAGACACAAACTGTTTGTGTGTTCATGGCAGACCACGGAGAGCATCGACGTCTTCTGCTTCGGACATTTACTGTACGAGATGACGTACGGCCAACCACCGGACAGCGTCCCCATCGAGCAGTACCCCCCTGCCCCCTCCACCGCTGTGGGTCCGTAAATGCACAGAAGCATTAATACTCTATGCAGACATTGAAATGTCTAAAAAGTGCCATTGCAGTGTTATTTCTGGTGATTTTTGATGGTTTATTCTGTGTGTGTGTGTGTGTGTGTGTGTGTGTTCAGTATCAGTGCTGCAGTCCATTCTGTCCACAGAAGCCTGTAAAAGCGGGATGCCAACAGTGTCGGCACTCATGCAGACGCCGTGAGTTCACCTCTTTTTAGCAGTTTTGAAAAAAAGCGCGCAGCCTGGAAGCGCTCAGCGAGTCTTTGTTATGCTGAAAGTTTATTCAGGAGCTGGAAAAACCACCTATAAATGCACATTTTCCTCTCCGCTCTGACACTAAAGCTCAACTTATTTAGTCTGCAGTGAACTCTACAGAAAAGGAAGGATTATCATTTTGATTTTATTATTTGGCTCTTGGTGTTGGCTGTATTAAATTTGGCTTTGAAGTCGAAGGTTTCTTCTACTTTGGGCTCTGTGTGATGTCAGAGAGAGCAGGTATCTCAAATCGGTGTCCAGTGCTACATTTTTCCCACCCATTTCCCGGCCAGTAGCTCAGACCTTAACTACTTTATAAGCTGCAGGCTAGCTTAATCTGTAATAAAGTTTATATTAATAATCCACGTCTGCAAAATAATTAGTAACTGAAGCTCTAAAATGAATGTAGTGGAGGAAATTGGGGGAAATCTGCCACATTTCAAGATCTGTGATGAAGTAAACAAGCAGCTTGTCTGCAAACAGACAACTTTCCTTTTAGCTGTTTCTGTAACACAAGGTTGTTACAGATGGTATTGTTGCCCCACCACCGGGGCCTGCCTTCGCCTGGCTTCTCGTCTTTGAAGCTCCAGCTGGCATCGTTTTCAGGGTCTTCAAATGCATGCGAGCCCGTCCTGCTTGGCATGGTGACAGTCCCACATGGCCAGAAGAGGATTTCCCAAATAAATTCCTCCTAAGTCAGTTACTCTATTTTGCTGTGTGGAACAAACCTGCAGTAAAGGGAGAGGATGAGATGAACACTTAGGTCTTTTTGTACAGATGGTGTGATGAAGGGCTCTTATTTTTTTTGTGTATAAATAATGAGGCCAGCATATGTGCAAGTAATCCCTGTGAGCCAAAGGTTCAGACTTCAGACTGCTCTAAACTCTCACTGTAAGAAGGAACAATGAGCTCGTGCAATGTCAAGGCCGTCCCTTCACGATGGACAAGAACTGCCGCCTCTCTGAGTTGTGATCAGATCTTTGTGAAACTCGCTCACACTGATCACCTAATGGCTCATATTTGTCACTTTATGGGCACATTTCCATTTTCAGAAGAATTGCAGCTCGTCCTCAAGTATTTTATGAATTTGTCCTGGAAATGACTGTTTGTGAGCCACTCTGGCTTCTCAGTAGATTTGGATTCTCTTGATTACAATAACCTTACATAACAGTAACCTGTAAATTGAGCCATATAAGGAACTACGTCACTGACATTCTGGTTCTGCTCTCGGCCCTGTATGATTTCAGTGAGAGGGGATCTCCTCTTTGGTCACATCGGGCACACAGAACAGAAACCTCGGCCACCTGCTGCTGAAATCTTGTGTTTGTGAGAGGCAGGCGGTCACATAAAAGCTGAACGAGGAGAGGCCTAAAGCTTCTTTTTCTTCTACTGAGTCACAGTTTGTGTTTTGCAGGCTGTTCAGTGACGTCCAGCTGCAGCGTTCAGAAAAACTCCAGATCAAGGTAAGCGGTTCGGTTTGATGTGACCTCTGACAGCAAAAAAAGATGAAGAATAAAAATGGAAAATATCTGAAATATCCTCCTCCAGGTTCCCAGCAGGCTGAAGGAGGCACTGAAAGCGGCAAAAGAGAGTCTGGAGAAGAGGCTGCAGGAGGAGCAGAGACTGGTGGGTCAATATTCCCATCTCCTGTGTTCTCACAGTACTTCCATAATTATTATTTTTACATCACTGAGATTTTTCTCTTTTGAAAATCCAAGAAATATTTAAACTGTTTTCTAACTTTCTCCGTTCCATGCTGCTTAGCTACAGTGCTCCACGGATCTCTGTAGTTCCTGTAATCCTTCATAGTGTACATACAGCCCCCACTACAGTGAGAAATTTCCAGGCTTTGGAAAACTTTACAACAGGGTTTTCCCAGAATATTGCAACTATCCGACCTCAGTGTAGACACAAAAAGAGGAAGCTTTGAACGTAAAACAGAGCAACTTTGTACAGTCCTGTCTTGATTTGATTAAGACTATTACGGGAACAAAAACTGTGGATCCCCCCACACCCCCCACCCCACCCCCAGTTACTTGCATTAAAAGCACATGGGGAAAGGAATCTCCGAAAGACCAGTTTGAGTAAGAGGAATCATTGAGCAAACCTGAAAAACTGTTAATCTGTCCCTGAATATGTTTTATTTCCGCAGAAGAGATGAACTTGGGATAAGAAGCTGTGTGAGCAGCATTGTCAGTAAAATTCAGGAGCTGATAGGCTGACAGCTTGTGACCAATCATAAAACTCACAGACCTCTGGCTCTTAGCTCACTGCAGCCAGTCAGGACACTCCATGTGAAGCCAATGAGGTGGAATACATTTATGGCTATACACTGATCAGACCTAAAATTTTAACCACTAACTGGTGAAGTGGATAACACTGATTATCTCTGTATTATGGCACCTGTTACTGGGTGGGATGTATCAGGGAGCAAGTGAACATTTTGTCCTCAAAGTTTATGTTGGAAGCAGGAAAAATGGGCAAGCGTGAGGATTTGAGCGAGTTTGACCAGAGCCAAATTGTAATGGGTAGATGACTGGGTCAGACCATCGGCAAGACTGCAGCTCTTGTGGTTACCGGTAGGCAGGGGTCAGAATCTATCAAAAGTGATCCAAGGAAGGAACAGTAGTGAACCAGCAACAGGGTCACGGGGGGGGCCATTGATGCATGTGGGGAGCAAAGGCTGGCCCGTGTGGTCTGATCCAAATTCACCAGATCTCAGTGCAATGGAGCATCTGTGGGATGTGTTGGACAAACAAGTCCGATCCAATGGCCCCACCTCGCAACTTAGGATCGGTTGCTAACATCTTGGTGCAGATTCCACAGCACATCTTCGGGGGTCTAGTGGAGCGCATGTCTCGATGGGTCAGGGCTGTTTTAGCAGCAAAAGGGGGACAAACACAATATTAGACAGGTGCTCATAATGTTATGCTTGATCGGTGCATATAAAAGATGGATGTAGCTTTCAGGCACTTGAGTGCCTCAAACCTGCATTCTGTCTAACAGCCAGCAGGGGTGATGATGTTGACTGGAAAAAAAAAAGAAGTTTGGGTGTAAAGAAATCAGTGAGAAAATTCCCCCTGATCTGCAGCCTCAGACAACATTTACCTGAGTTTACGGTCTTAGTCGCTAACTGTAAGTCTAAATGAATATAACTTGATGTTCATCTTGTAAATTAGAGCCAAAAGAGACGATAAAGCAGGATATGATCTGGCTAGTTTAAAACCACTGAGATGGCAACAGCAGAGAGGCTCATTTTGAGGCTTCTGACATTTTGCTAACCAATTGGTGATGTAATTGTGGCTTTGTCCATCCTCTGTATACAGTCTATGTTCATGGTGAAGGCAAATGGCCCTCTGAAAGTCTGTGATCCTCAGGGGATCCATGAAAACAGGTTTACTCTGCTGTAATTTGCTTAGTTTCTGTGAGAATATTCACCTTCAGAATTGTACCAAGCAGCTCAGGCAGCACTTCACTGAAGTACGGGGTTACAGTGTGGTCGGTTTGTATGAAAATGTCGACTGATTTTCTTTATGAATGTCTGATTGCAGCTCCACCAACACAGGAGGCTGACCAGAGCTCAGTCTCACCACTGCTCAGAGGAGGAGAAGAAGAGGAGAAAGATCCTGGCGAGGAAGGTCGGCAGGCTCAATTACACAGAGGCTCTAATTAAAGTTTAACACTTCCTGATAGGTTCAGATCATTTTAATAAACTCTGAGAACAAACACACAACTCTTTTTAAAACTTGCGCAAGGAGAAGCGATCGGTTCCTTGAACTCAGCTCGCGGCTGAGCGGAAGTGATCAGTCCCAAAGGACCGCTTCCTGTGCAGCGCTTTTATTCGGACTTTCGCAATAAGATCACGCGGGTTACACCAAACGCAGTTTACAGCATGTTAAAAACAACATTCTTGGCTTTTTCCTCACCATATATGGTAACAAGTATACTGTGGAATGTGCATGCGTAACATGGCGTATATGAGACACGTATCCTGTGTTTGTTCTACAGGCTTTGAAACAGCCTGCAGGTAACTACAACTTCCTTTTGTGAGCAATATCACCACGTGTTTCCGTTTTAAACATAAAAACAACAGTATAATATATACACAAAACATTTTATAAAAACATACAAACAGAAGATATGATAATTTATAATAAACAGAACGGAATTTATACTGTAACTCCGACAAAGACAGGTTGTCATTTTCCTTCCATGTAAAAGGACTGATGTACATTTATTGAGGTTTGTGTAGCAGAACCTTCAAATCTTTCCAGCATAAACACAGATGTGTATTTCTGATCTTTGCAGAAGTCCAGACACTCAGCTTATGAAAATGAAGAAGATGCCTCAGTCAGAAACAACAATAACTCTGGTAGGTCACTGCTGTTAGAGGCATTTCTTGGTGCCATCTGTTAATCGGAGCGGGGAATTAGGGCAGCGTGTGAGGCTGGCTGTGGTGGCACATTCAGCTTTTATGTGTTACTGTTTGAGAGCTCATCTAACCTCTAACCTATCGGGACATGTTAAAATTAAGAGCCACTCAAGTCTTTTTTTCTGTCCATCTTCAGGTTCTGGAGCCAGTTCTCCGCCCACATGCCCCTCCTCCCCCACTCCCCCATCAACCACAGGTATGTTGGTCTGTCCACACACCTGTCACATTAATTGTGTGTCTTTTCTCCTGTCTGCTTGTCTCCTCTCCCCATCTGTTTGTCTCTTTGTTTTGGAACTTACCAGACAGCCTGTGTAGCGCCCCCCTGTGACAAGATCCTGCCAGGGCTGTGCTGTGATTCGGCACGCTGCTGCTCGCATCAATAACAGTTTTCATCTGAAATTTGCCTGTGTGATTATATAAAGCCTAATCATTAACTTGAGATGTCTGTCTCTGTCTCTTCACCTCCTCTCTCATCGTGCGGTTTTCAGACAGGTATCTGTCTCCGCTGTAGCAGTTCGTCTTACTGCCTTTGTTTTGTCTGTATGTAGATGAATGCAGGGTGGGAAACGTGGAGGTTTTCTTTTTATATTTTCAAGTTTAAGTCTGGTAATATTTTGTATTTTTCTTACTGATTTCAAAGAAACAGCCATGTGCAGATTTAAGATTGTTAAAAAAACACAAGCACACAGTGAAGAGGTCCAGTTTGATGACTTGGAGTAGTGGATGAGGCCCAACAGGTGCTGATTTAAAGCTCCCGGTGTCAGGACACCTGTCAATCAACACAGCAACGCCCATAATGCAGTTATCCCAGTGGATAAGAAGGAAACTGTCCATAGAGGCCAAAACTGTTATTTGTGCTAAGCTGTAAATGTGCTGCAGAGCTGGACCTTTTAACATGGGGAGTCTGTGGGGACGGACTCCGGGTGTTGGCTTCGGTTTTAACCTCCAGAGGTTGCCCTTTCTACTGCAGAGAACAGCTTATAGACATAGTTTAATTTGCCATCTTGTTTTTTTTTTTTTTTCTGGAGCATATTTAGTCTAAGCTTGGTTAGTGAGATACATCCATAACCTGTACAACGCACATACACAGTAAGAAAAATATAAAATTTCTCCACAGCCTGCCGACACAAAGTTAACACCAGTTTCCTCCCCTGCTGTCAGTGTCTCCTCTCCTCTCCTCGTCTCCTCTCCTCTCCTCTCCTCTCCTCTCCTCTCCTCTCCTCGTCCTGGTGATACTGTGTAAATGCTGATTGGTTCACTGAACAGATAACCGTCATCTCCTTCTCTTTCTCCTTCCTGTGCTGTCTCCACTGTAGAGCATGCTCCATTCTGACCGTGTCTTTGGGTAAAGTAAATGATGATGATAATGATGATGATGAAGGTCTCCGGTGCCTTTTTTAAAGCTGTTTGTACACCCCGGCTTTCCAGCAAGTTTCTCGTTACAAGACCTGCTTCACGTTTATGAAATCCACCAGTGAAGAAAATAGATGAAAAATTATGGGATATTTCTGTAGTCAAGCTTTTAGAGTTTTAGTGCATTTAGTTTAGTTTCGCCCTTTGTTCATGTTCATTCATTTTTATCTATAAAAAAAAAAAAGAAAGAAGTTCATTTTTTTGGGAAGGCTTCTTTTTTTTCTGTTGGTCCCTGAAGGGAGAGCAAAGCAAGCTCAGCTATGAAAAGGTCTTCAGTTCAGTCACATCAACAACATTTGATTATTTCAAACCAAACTGCCGGATGATGATTAACCAGACATGTGTTAGCGTGAGGTTATGTAATCCCGGTCTCTCGGCTCTCATTGGCTAATCCTGCTCTCAGAGGGGTTTGAAGAATGAGTAAAGAACTTGTTAACGGGGTGTATGCACATCTTTACAAAAACCTCACAATCTGCAATGATTTCCAAACACCACAGACGGTCAAACTCCTGATTCTGACCTGCTGTTTTCATTGGAGATTGTGATTGGTCGGCTCTGCCTGGTCAGTCTGTTACAGCATGTCTTTCTGTCTCTCTGTTTTGTTTGTTTTTGTCTGCTGGTTATTTCGTTAGGGCGGGGAGGCACATTTTCAAATGTCTTTTTTTTTGTTTTTTGGTCACACACTCTGTGGTGGTAATATTTGAACCTTTTCTTTGTTAGTAGCTGTGAAATGTCATTTTATTTTAAACCTGTAGGTTTTACTCCCGGTTTTATAGCGCTCTTCTGCAGATGACCAAAAACTTTAAATTGTTTTTAAGGTTTATATTCAGATAATTCTTCGTCCACAAAGATCTTGAAAGAACTGGCTTTTTGGATCAAACCGGTCTTTTTATTCATCATTTAGAAAATATGAGTTCAAATTTATCAAAAACTCTCTGAAGTGTTTGGGGAAAAGAGCAGCTCGGCTCTGTCACCTCAGTAAACACTTTCCTCAGGGGTTAATGAGCTCATTTGGTAATTTCGGGTCGTGGTGAATAAAAAAATGAAGCCCATTTTGTAAATTGTGGTCATTCTAGGAGTCAGAAAGGAGGATTATCAAGGATATCCTGCAGTTTCACAGTCAGATCCGTCCCTCATTCATCACCTCTGGTTTCAAAACACCAAAAATGGTGACAGTGAGAATGCTCAGCTCCAACCTTCATAGCTGGACTTCACTAACCAATGGGTGATGTTATGGTGGTGTGGTGGTCCATCTTTTATACTGTCTATGGTCCAAATCCAAGGACAGTTAGTCAGAGATGTTCTTTGGGAGAAAACATTGTCAGTGATGCCATTAAAACAGATATAGAGTATATTTTTGATTGGCACATCCACCGAAATCCAAATCCCCGCTAAAAGCCAGCTCAGTAAGGTAACTAATCTTAGTCTGACTGTTACAAAACATCATGCTTGAAACAATGCAACACATACACCTGTGATCAGAAGTACACATGCACTCATCGTGGGCATGAATGTTATGGTAAGTTTGTGCTTGTAATGGTTTCCTGGCACAGACCCGGCTTTTAAGTGTAGTCCACAAATTTTCTATAGGGTTGCGGTTGGGGTATTGGGGAAGGCCATTCCAGAAGCTTAATGTTAGCCTGTTTTATCCATTCCAAAACCAGTTTTGATGTGTTTGGGATCATTGTCCTGCTGGAACACCCAATTATGTCCAAGTTTCAACCATCCAGCTGTTGATTTGAGGTGAAGTTGAAGAATTTGGATGTAGTTCGCCTTCATTATTCCATCCAATGTATCAGTGCCACTGGCAGCAAAATGGCCCCAGAGCATGATGCTGCCACCACCATGCTTTACAGCTGGTGCAGAGTTCTTAGGTTTGAAAGCCTCACGTTTACTCCTCCAAACATACCTCCTGTCATTGTGGCCAAACAGCTCAATCTTTGTCTCATCTGACCATCAAACATTTCTCCAGAAGGCATTTGGCTCGTCCATTTGGGCAGCTGCAAATTTCAGTCGAGCTTGAAGGTGTGGATTTTGGAGCAGGAGTTTCTCTCTTGGTCAGCACTCTCTCAGTCCACCATGATGTAAAACTGGCTTCACTGTGGACAGCGATGCTGGTGTTCCAGTTCATGTCAGGCTTGAGTCTGCCGTGAACTCTGTCCCTTGGCAAAGTGGTGACACGTCCAAATAATTTATATTTGCGTACAACTTGTGTAAATCTGCAATTTGCATTTTTAGATCTTCACAGAGTTCCTTGGAGTTTCCCATTGTTCTGTGCATTGGTCAGTCCAGTGAGTGCTGTCAAACAAATCCTTTTTATGCTGCCAAAGAGCAGCTACCAGTTGTAGTCAATCACAATCAGAAATGAGAAGTTAATAGACGTTGTAGAACCTTGAGGACCACTTATTAAAAGCTTTCTCAGTGCATATTTGAACCTGTATGTCTATTTTTGATCCTATGTGGATCAGAGAAAATACAAAATAAATTCAAACGTGTGCACCCAATTCTGATTTTTGAAAGTCATTAAAGATGTATGCTGTGCAGTCCTTCCACCCTGCAAAAAGAACAGTTCAGAGAAATAAAAAAAATTACAGTGACATTCATGCCCGTGATGAGTGCACATGTAAACCTCTGCAGATGCCAACACGTGGTCACAAATTTGAGCACAAATTTCACGATTAACCATGAAATGTGGACGTAACTGAAGAGTCATCTGAATATTACGTGAAAAATCTCTGAAGGTCACTCTGACTCTGGCTGCCAAACATAATGAAAGTCATTTTGTCACCCAGCCGTCCTGGAGATAATCAGTCACCACTGCAGACAAGAGGCTCTGCAGTCACTAAATTATTAAAGTAGGATATTCATGGTTTCTAATGTGCTCCCACCCCCCACCCCCACCCCCAAAAAAAAAATGTTATGCCACTGAAAATATTATCTCCAAACATCCTGCGTGCACTGACAGGTTTCTCCAGGTCTGGTTGCCATCTGTCAGACTGATGGATGTCCTTTCATTATGTTGCGGATTATTCGATGTGCAGTCGGCGGACTCATGTTGCAGCTATTGGCCTTCGCTTTTCCCACGTTAGCGCTTCCCCACGTTTTGCTGCTTTGCCTGTGATCCCTGGCTTTCATGGAGCTCGGAGATACAGAACGGTGCAGCTGGAAGAGACGTTAACAGGTTTGAGTTCAATTCACTGTCAGTTCAATGTGTCAGCATCACGGAGGGAGGAAAAGTCTCCTACAAGTCCCAGAATGCACTGGTGTAAGAGTCATCCAATCAGAGAGACCCTAGGATTCTGTTTCTGTGGATGAGGTTGGAGGTTCTGGAACTTCAGCTGCCCATCGCCATAGAAACTGGCACTGAGGCTCACGAGCACAGCTGTAATCAGTCAGAGCTGTTTGGAGAAAAGAAACCCACTGACTGATGGTGATGTGACAGCAGATGTGTGTGTATTTAAGAACCACTGGACTCGATTTTCTTTCACGACTTTTTTGGGAAAAGGTGCGAGTAGAGTCGTGAGCCGAGGGTTGTACCATTGAAACTGATGGTGGATTGAGTTCAGTCCGGTCATACTGATATCTGAGAGTGCTGCTTTCACAAAGATAAAGTCTCTCTTCTTTAGATAATACATCAACAAGGCCAATGATACCACAATTTAAGCAGTATAAAGGCATTAAGAGCTATAATAAAGTATTATTAACAATTATGAAGGAACTAGTTGTGAGGCATGTTTTGGTTAAAGTGCAGAAGCACACACAGCACAGAGGAAGTTGAATCCTACACAACAGAAACAGAAAAACACAAAAAAGATTTCATGAAACACAATCTAAGTGTTTCTGGGGAGACGATCATGTGACGGGAGAGCTGCAGAACTGACGAGCTAACAGTAAACGGCTAATATCAAACATGTATCTACTGTATTATATGAACGATGCGATTAAAACACTGCATCTTTATCTCCCTCTCTTCTGCTTCTTTTAAGTGCCTCAGCAGTCCTTCACATGCTTTGGTTTCTGTCACGTTCCCCAGAAACACTTTTTGTTGTGTTTTATTCAACTTCGGTTATGTTTTGTGTGCCTTTCGCAGCATTTTTCTATTTGCTGGTGTTTTCTTAAGTAGTCACCGTAAGAGATACTTAAATTATGCTTCAAAAGTTGCAATTATTAAATTAATACATGGTTCCTCCTAAAATAATCTAATGATCCTTGGATAAAAAGAAACTACTAATAACCAAAATATGAACAGATACAGGTCAGAAATCCCTTTGACACAGTCCTGCAGAACATTTGAGCCAGTTTACTGTAATAACACACAAAAGAATTACATTTGTCCCCCCCACATGACTCAGTTAAAACATTTTCTTTGACATATTAGGAGTGAGAGTCTACTCTAAATGAACAAATGACTACAAACTCATATTTTTAAACTTTTTCAATGTGAATATCCAAACATTTTCTACTCTCTGCCGGTGTAATGATCTACTGAAACTACTGACACTGGGCAGGTTGCTGTTTATATGGATGTAATTAGGTGAAGCATAATCACATGACAGAGCAAGACAACCTTACCTACTTGTTTAGGACTTGGGACCTTTTTAGATCCGTAAAGGCAAAGTTTGACCACCCTGGCTCCGATTAGCCCAGTTTGAGAGTAGAAACAGTTTCTGAAGTATCTTTGTGCAATCAGCTCCTGAGGAATGTTACCTGAAACCTCTGTTTTTCTCTCACACTTTCTCCTTTCATTCTTCTTTCTCCTTCCCAGGATCCAACATTGCGCCTCCCCCACCACCACCACCACCACCTCCTCCTATTCCTCCCCCCTTACACGACTCATCCTCCTGTGCTCCTCCTCCTCTGTCCTCCTCTGATGGAGCGGGAGGAGGCCGTTCCGCCTTGCTGAGCTCCATCCAGACCTTCACTAAGGGCAAACTGAAGAAAGCCGATACCGTCGACCGCAGCAAACCCATCATCTGACCCCGTCCTCGCTACGGCGACATAACCGACCCACGAGTTCTGCACTGTGGTCCAGGCTCTGCCCAGAATGTGAAAACAAATCACTAACAAACGATCCAAGTACCATTTTAGTTTTTATTGCTGTTTTCTGCTTATCTTTTTCCCCTGCTTTTAAACTTTTTATGCATTGCTGTGACTGGAGAGACTAGAGGACGGGTGGGGTAAAATGGCAACCTCCATCTGCCCTTTGAAACATGCTGGACAATCTTAAGCACCTTAAGGTTCATCTTTTCTGGTTGCTTGGTCTTTAAACAGGCCCCAGATAAAAGCCGGGAAACTGAATCGGGTAAGCTTTTCTTCTGGCCGATCTGCGAGCGGCCAGCTTCATTTTTGTTCTTTGGGCTCGTAAAAGTAGCACTTAAAGATGTGAGAGAAGAACCATGGATTCCTGACCCCGCTGGATGGTGATGACGAATTCTGTGGATGCAGGACTCTTAATTTCAGTGCTTTGATGGTGTCAAGGTGCTGAGCTGGTCCTGATCATGGAGTAGACCAAACTTTAGTTTTCTTTCTTTGAAATCATCTCTGAACTTTTCACGTGTCGCCTGCAGGCTCTGCTGAGACTGTTTCACCACAGCTGAGCTACAAAAAACACACACCGGCAGGTCATTTCTGTCTGTAATTAAGTCCTCATTTATGCCATATTGTAAAAAAATAAAATACCAATGCACCTCAGGGTGTTCAAGTAGAAGTCAACTTCTCGGGTTGACAATTTTTAGAAAAGAGTTTCTGCTTCTAATGCAGAAGCTGCTGCAGTAGAAGCAAAACAAAGAAGATGATTTGGAATTGGAACAGTTTATTTGCATGTTAATGATCTGCAGACTTTTTCCCAGCTGCGTCTCTGAAATCACACTGAAATTACAGGCAAAAATGACCAGATAAGTAAAGTTTGCAGTGCTTCAGTCTGAATCTGCAGTACAAAACAGTCGAGGTTGGATCGAAGCAGCTCTCCGCTCGCTGGTCTCTTCTTCTGTGGTGCGTTTACCCCGTTAACTACACAGTTCTTCAGTCTGTGCTCCTCCTCTCGCGAGCTTTATAAGCATAAAACAGTCACTTTGGTTTAGATTGATTCTGGACATCTTTATCTCCTTTTTTTTTTTTTTTTTTTCCCTTTTCTTTTCTTTTCATCTTCATCTTGTTTTTGGACCGAACACGCAGCAGTTTGCACGATGTCGAGCACAAAATGAAGAGCAGCATGTGATTCTACAAAGCAGCTAAATGAACGGTCGACTACACCACGTGTGTTTTCATCCGCCTGTTTGTTTGCACGTTCTTATTTGATGATTGACATGAGGGCATATGAGAAATCTGGAAGAAATGACCCAAAAAGGCACCGAAATTGGTGCAAAATCCTCAAATTAATTAGACCACCTTTGATTTGAGCCGGCATTACAGAAACATAAAATATTACCAATACTGTTAATTTAGAGCAGCTGTGGCGTAAAGCTTACATCAGGTCGTGGTCTAATAAATTTAAGCGCTGTACATGAAGCTCCTTACACTCGCACAGGGGATGGTGAACACATGTATTTCCCCAAATTCTCCTAAACTCTGCACTGTAGTTGGATAGTAGCCTGACTAAAGGGAAATAAACAGTGACATTAATGTTCTCACCTCATATCTTCACCCTGTTTCATTTTAGTACTGCAGGAATTCGAACTCAGACGCCTGCTCTTGAGGTCTAGTGTAGATTGAGTCTGGACTGTGCCACATGAGTGCCAAGCAGCTGGGCTTCTGATTGTGCTCTGGGTCTGAGGTTAATCTGGAGTCACACTTTTCTACCTGCTGCGGGCAGTAAAATAATTTTCATCTCCTGATCTGAATACGAGATTTTTTTTTTTCCCCACTGTGGAGGGTGATTGGTGCGTTTGGCCCGTCAGTCTTCACATCACCGATGAACTTCCAGATCATTTCTAATAATTTGTGGTGATTTAAAGTTTTAGAGTGTAGACTTTACTGAAGATCAAGCATCAAGATTAGTAACTTCCTGCAGTGAACTATGTAAGGACGTTTGATGTGGACTTTGATGATGTATTTATAACTAACCAGGAAGCTCTCGCTCACATGCCTGTGACAGTTTATTATTGGCCCAAAGTGCTCGTGGGAAATCTTGGTAAAAACGGTCCCTTTCCAAATATGTATTGCTGTGTGACACTTTTTACTGATCACAGTGCAACTGAACTAAAATCCCCCAGAGAGCTCAGTTCACCTTCAGCATAATTTCAGACCCTGATTTCTGATATTTTCATGTTTTTTTTTTCCCTCTCTGTTTTCATGTTTGTTGTCCATGTTTGTTGTTTTATTGTGCCATGCCCATGTGGGTGATAGTGCCTATAGAAATCTGAATGTTTTTTGTTATTGTACATGACCGTGTGCCACATGGAGCTCATCGGTCTGTGTATGGAGAGGATGCCAACGCTTCAGCACACAGCTTACAGCGGTTAGTGTTAATAATCCATTAATCTGTAAGCTTATAGAAGATAATAAGGGGATCGTGGTGATGTCAGATTATTTGTCTTGTACGACAGCAGGAAACTCAGACCAACTAGAGCTGACTCATCACTTTCCAAAATTCTTGCCCACTAAGAAATTCTGCAACTTAGATCCACTTTTGTCCGATCATCATGAAGACCTTCACCTTTTTCTCTGGGAAAAAGTTTCATGGTCCTTTTAGCAGCTGCTGGGAAGCTTTCGGTCATATTACACAGTCTTCTTCAGATTGCCCTGCTATCATCAGACTACGCATGTTCACATTCTTCTAGGGTCCTTACAGATTTCGTGATTTATAAGATTTTTATAGCCCAACAAAAGCCGCTAAATGGACCATGTGGGAAGTTTGTCTCTCCAGAGTCAGGTTTGAATGTTGAATCTCAAACATACTGCTACTAAATTTAAATTGCAGCCAGGAGTCTTACATTTTCAGAAATACATTAGTTTCTATAGAGCTACAACCTGTTAACTTAGCCTGAGTCTGATGATGCAAAACAGCTCCTCTGAATATAGAAAAATAATTTGCACAGATTAAATAAAGAAGCCGGCTGTGCTGAGTTACCCTAACGGGGCTGCAAGCTCGATTTTAAATTTAGTGGATATCCTAATTCTACAATAGAAAACCATGTGACTTCACCCACATGGAAGAAACCCGTCCCCGCAGGGCAGCCAGGATCCACTGTGTGTGCAACAGAAACAGTGGAAGCAACAGTTAAACTGTAACCACCTTCACCTTCACATTAGTCCCACTTACCTGTGGTCGCCTGACCTGTGTGCTGAAGTGTTGGTCGATGAATCTCAGCTCAGGTGAATCCTGCAACTTAAAGACTCTTTATAAACCAAGTTTTAGCTCTTCTTAATTGCTCAGTGCTCAAATCATTTATTATTCAGTGCAATCAGCCCAGTGCGCATGGTCATTAAAGTGAACCAGAATGTGTCTCTGCAGCACTTTAAAGGGGTGGAAGCCTGGTCCAGAGAGATGTTTGTGTTAATAAAAAATTATCTAAGGCAGTTACAAGTAACTGGTGGGAAGTTTAAAAAAACAAAAAACACTCGAATCTCATGAGGAGTGTATTAATGCAGCTGCAAGAGGAGTCGTCTTCATCAGCATTCAAACATGAAAGGAATCTATGACGAGTAATACTTGTAACAATTGAATAAACATTTGGAAAGAAAAATGTTTTTTGTGTTTATTGCTACAAATGTTGAACAAAAAAAAAAAACTGGAAGATTTTTTTTTAAGCATGATGTTTCAGCAGCTGCTATTAAAAGATGAACTGTTTGCTCAGGGAGGGATGCTTACTGAGAGAAGAACAAATTAAAGCACCAATTTAGTTCAACAAAAACATAAATGATGATGAGTGGTGCAGCCAGAGGTGTAAAATAAAGAACCGCTCATTGAGGAGTGATGAAGGGCAGGTTTTATAGAGGAGGTGCTGAGCCCAGGTGTCCCACCTGCTTCATTATGGAGATCTAAGCAAAGTAGGCAAGCAAGCAGACCATCGCAGCACCAAAACCCAGTTTTACATGGCCCTGGATACGTCTTCATATTAATATTGCTTATCTTGCATTTTTGTTGTCCCACCAGCAAAGAGAGGAGTCGGAGGAACAGGCATTGACCAAAATGAAGCATTCCCACCTCGGTGCCTCATTTCAAAGCAATGACATCTGACACAACTACATCAGAAATAGTTTTGTTATAGCCCAACTACCAACTGTTGATGGCATTTATTTTTATATCTATGTTTTAAAATAAATTCACAGTGTGGCAAGATAGCTTTTTTTTGTCACACAATGAAACTGAAGTTCAGAAAGTCAGATCATCTTAGATAACTGAAACATTTGAATAAAAAGACATTGAAAGAGTCGTCCTCCCACCTTGATTTGTATATTCCAGCTATAGCAGCGCCTCTTTTGTTGTTGATACACCTGGCCATCCTTGATTATATCTCCTCATGGAGCCTCCTCTGTCCTGATGCAGTTTAGGAATTGAAGCATCCTTCAAAATGATGCACTGAGACTGATTTCTGTGTCACAGGCAGGAGGATGGAGGATATATCCCTTCTTTTTGCTCTTAAAAAAAACATTAACATACTGGATACAAGCAAATTAGCTTTGAAAACACAACCACAATTCAGTGAAAATACTGCAGCAGCTCCACATATATACTTTACATTATCATTTTACTCTAGAACAGTTCATATAGTGTTATGAAACAGCCAAATAGTGTTGGAAACGAAAGGATGTTCTTTTTAAAAGGAATTCTAAACAGGGGTCAGTTTGTGCCTCTAATGCTGCAAAAATATATCCATCCATCCTCTTATCCTGTTCAGGGTCACAGGGGGGCTGGAGCCTATCCCAGCTAACACAGGGCGTGAGGTACAGTAGGGTACAGCCTGTACAGGTCGCCAGCCTGTCACAGAGCCAACACAGGGAGACAGACAACCATTCACACCTATGGGCAATTTAGAGTCCCCAATTAACCTAACCCCACATGTATTTGGACTGTGCGAGGAAAGCAGAGTACCTGGAGAAAGCACGGGGAGAACACGCAAACTCCACACAGAGAGGCCCGGGCCAAGGTGGAATCAAACCCAGACCTTCTAGATGTCATATTAGCTGTGAGGCAGCAGTGCTAACCACCATGCTGCCCTGCAAGCAAAAAAGTGTAGGTGGGAAAAAAAAAAAAATAGATTGAGGGTCAGAAACAGAAACATTATGGATCACTCTGAATTTCAGCAAGTTTGGAAACTAAACTTACAGACTTACAGTTGAACATAATACAAATGGATAAATGCTGTTTAAAATCAAATCCCCCTTTCACACAGTGCCATTTACCATTGCCATCTTAAATGTGAAATATGAAGTGATCTTAGAATTTTTAGATTAAATGAAAAATGATGAATGGTAAATAGCGAATCGCAGCCTTGTTTGTTTATTTATTTTACTCATTGGGCTTCCATTAACGACGCATGCGCAGCTCGGTGTCCTTGGATTTCTTTTTACCCCATTGCCTACTCTCCCGCCTCCTTATTGCATGGGCCGCTGTGATTGGCTGCAAGATATAACACGTTCCAATCAACCTATGAGATGCCATCCTGATTGGTTAAAATTCGCTCGCTTTCCCAACAGAGCCACTCCCTTTCGACAGAGGACAGGTTCAAGATGGCGGCGTCCCTAAGGTTCTTTCTCCGCTCCGGAAAGGTACGGGCTGTTTCGGATGTTTTTCGGTGCTGTGTTTTGGGGGGTGTTTTTTGGAGTGTAATGTTCATACGCCTCCTCTTATTCCGCAGAATACCGTGTCAGCGCTGCGGCGGCGGGAGTTTCACAGCAGCGTCCCGGCTGCGGTGCAGGTCAGTGTTAGCAGTTAGCAGGCTAACTGCGCTTGGTGTCAGTAAATGTTTTGTTTTGGTTCCACAGACTGCAGAAACAGGGCGAAGGCTTACTGTTTAGCTCAGTGGCGGCCTGCTTTGATGCTGGTTTTAAGGTTTAGAGGTCGTGCTGCTGTCCGGTCATTAAGCAGAAATGCGGGTTTGCATTATAACCGCCCTCGGTGCCCTGACAGCTGCCCCACATCAACACACCTCATTACAGGCAGGAACAGTCTTACTGGCTTTCTCGTCCTCCATTATAGACGGCAAAAATGTACAATGTATAAAGGGACAACAAAAATCCAGACAAAATGAGGACTGACTCCTTAATGCAGTAGGAGTACCACACTGACATTACTCAAACAAGGAAGAAGTACTGCTGTTACACCTGTGCATGTGCATTTCTAAATTATAGCTGTATCTGGGGTATTGGGTTCGTCTCTTAATCAGGTCTTCTTCAGCTCAGTTTTTAATAAGTGGCAAGCTGTTGCCAGAAACTACACAGGTGTGTACACCTGTAGCAGGCCACTTTAAGAAAAGTTTGAGGTCTGATCACTAACTGGCTGACAAACTCCCATAGTTTCTCTTTTGAGGCCTGCAGAGTTTAATATGAAAACACACTCACAGTATTGGACTGTGACATGGTTGCAAATGCATGTCTATACACTGTTGTCAGGTGACAGTCCGCGATGCCCTGAACCAGGCAATGGATGAGGAGTTGGAGAGGGATGAGCGAGTGTTCCTGCTGGGTGAGGAGGTCGCCCAGTATGATGGTGCCTACAAGGTGAGTGAAGGTCATGGTGGTGGTTGGCCACAATATGGGACAGTCTAGCTAATGGTGTTTAATGGCGCAGGTGAGCCGAGGGCTGTGGAAGAAGTATGGAGACAAACGAATCATTGACACACCAATCTCAGAGGTGAGACCAAACATTCAGATGTGTTCTGGCAAATCTGAATCTTATCTAGTGTCAGCAGTGGATGTGCCACTCATGTTTTCAGCTGCTTTGTGTTGTCTTTGTGGTGCAGATGGGGTTTACTGGCATTGCAGTGGGAGCTGCCATGGTGAGTTTTTGATCATATTGGCAAGTTTCATTTCATGAGGAAGAAACTGCAATAAACGGAGTTTAGTTGATTTGTTTACTTCTAATTCATGATTCAGAATAAAGTTCAATCTTTCAAAATGAGCTTTTAAAGATTACCCAAGATGGATTGGATTAAATTATCCTGATCTCTAAATTAGACTTGCTCTGTAATGGTGGTGCACATCACTCAGCCACTTAGTCCCAGATCATGTAAGACTTGTCAAAATGTACAGATTCTAAATTTTTCATACTCAACCTGATTACTCCTGAAACTTTGAACTTTCCTGACTTTTTTTGTTCCTTGCTGCTTTAATCAGTGTTGTCCTTTCAGGCTGGCCTGAGACCCATCTGTGAGTTCATGACCTTCAACTTCTCCATGCAAGCCATTGACCAGGTCATCAATTCTGCAGCAAAGACCTGCTACATGTCAGCTGGGCTGCAGTCGGTCCCCATCGTTTTCAGAGGACCTAATGGTGCATCAGCAGGTGTTGCTGCACAGCACTCGCAGTGCTTCGCTGCATGGTGTGTTCGCAACCTAATTATAAATCACTGGTGTTGCCGTATCTCTGGTTGCTCTGTCAGTACTGATGTTACCATTTGTCTCCAGGTATGCTCACTGTCCAGGTCTGAAGGTTGTAAGTCCCTGGAACTCAGAGGATGCTAAAGGCCTCCTGAAATCAGCAATCAGAGATGACAATCCTGGTGAGATGCCATACTGAGACTACTCCTAAATCTCACTTGTATTGGAAGTTCAGTGTATTTAAGAGCCAGCTGACTTCAATCAGCTCTGTACAACACTTGAACTGCAGTTGGTGTGTCTAGTCCAGGGGTCGGCAACCTGCGGCCCATCCAGGCTTAATGTGCGGCTCGCGGAAGTAAATTATAAGTATCCAGTTGAAGTGAATTTTTTATTTTTCTGAGTTCGGTTTTTGTTGTAGTTCTAAATTGGAACATTAGTGTGATCTTGAAATATTAAAATAAAATTTTATTTATTTTAGTTTCTCAATATGTCACTCGCAGCTACCGGCTTCTACTAGTATTTGCGGCTTTTCCGTGTAAACCGGGTTTAAATGGCTCTTTCCGGATTACGGGTTGCCGACCCCTGGTCTAGTCCCTGTTCTGCTCTAGAGCACGGGTGCCAAGCTCCGGGCCTCGAGGGCCGGTGTCCTGCAGGTTTTAGATGTGTCCCTGATCCAACACACCTGAATCAAATGGCCTAATTACCACCTCAGTATGCGGTGAAGTGCTCAAGAGTCCTGCTAATGAGTTCTATATTTGACTCAGGTGTGTTGAAGCAGATATCTACAACCTGCAGGACACTGGCCCTTGAGGCCTAGAGTTTGACACTCCTGCTTTAGAGGGCCACTGACAGAACATGGTCACCAGGACTGCAGAACAGGGAACACTTCTGCCAGATTTTTCTGAGATTAACCCTCATTAACAGGATGAAGTGTTACCTGCAGAGACCGCTGATTGCCTTCAAATTCATTTAATGTTTTCCCACATGTACATTTTGAGTACTGGGCAGTGTTTAACTGTTCACATGAGAATTTATCAGCCTGACTAAAACAGATGTGACTGAACTGAATCTGTCTGCAGTGGTGTTCCTGGAGAATGAGCTGATGTACGGCGTTCCCTTTGAGATGTCAGAGGAATCACAGTCCAAAGAATTCACGATTCCAATCGGCAAGGCGAAGATTGAGCGACAAGGTGCGACTGATAGAACACAGGATCCTGATCAAGGCTTGTTAGATGTTGGCATCTGAGCATCACATTCGTTTCTGAACAC
>JASGAU010381348.1:0-28330 GCA_030220045.1 Australoheros facetus
GCACAAATGTGGTACCTACACCTTATATTTAAGCTGATGTCAGCTGGGATGAAGTTTTAATTTTATAACCAAAAGGAAGTCAAAGTCATGTGACTGCCGGGTGTTTTCAATTAATCGTCTTTTTGCAGTTATGTGGAGGAAAATTCTCCCAAAACAAGTGTCACATAAAACTCTCACAAATATCACTGACATGTTTGTTTAATGAAAATAATGTAAAGCTCAGACATACAAACAGTTAAAGAAATGAAAAGTACAAAGTAATAAATATGTTGCATTAAAGCAGGAAAAACATTAAATGTCATAAAATGCTGAAACATGTTTAGACACCAATAAAAATGTTTATTTGGATAAAACACTTCAGATATTCAATGTTCACCTTTTTTTTAAACCCTATTTCAGTTGTTTTGTGAATTTTGAGCCACACATGAACACATTTACATCCATCAGTGAGCGCAGGCAGAGGAGGTGTTTCCAACAGGTGCTTTATTAATTCAGTTATGCTGAAATGTTTGGGTTTTAGTCTGTGTCGCTGTAGTGTGCAGTGTCAGTGTATGAAACGAAAACCCAAACAAGCGTTGAATGAATTTCGTGCTCTCGTGCAGGAGACCTTCGCCATCTTCATCTTCGGAGCAGAGTTTGCGTTGAGGATCTGGGCGGCGGGTTGCTGCTGTCGCTACAAAGGATGGAGGGGCAGGCTGAAGTTCGCTCGCAAACCCCTGTGCATTTTAGGTAAGGAGGTAAAAAGGTCTGAGCATCAAGCATGAAAACATCCTGATCAGGAACTGCTGCTGCATGAAGAGGAGGATTTTTCTCAGTATGCAGTGCTGAAAGTCACCGTGGACTGTGAGACAGCTTTGAGTAGAAGCCTGATTAGTGATCACTGTCATCACTGATTAGGCAACAAAATAAGACGGAAGCATGAAATACATTTTTATTGCTAATAATCCACCCCAAAAAGTTTACATCTAATGTTTTCGGCCTCAGACATCTTCGTGCTGATTGCCTCGGTGCCGGTGGTGGCGGTGCGGAACCAGGGAAATGTGCTGGCCACGTCCCTGCGCAGCCTGCGCTTCCTGCAGATCCTGCGGATGCTGCGCATGGACCGGAGAGGAGGGACCTGGAAGCTGCTGGGCTCCGCCATCTACGCACACAGTAAGGTAAGCGTGGACCCAGGCACACTTCCTGCTTTTTGCAGACACTGCAGCGGGAGATGCATCAGCAAAAACAAAGGAGGAGAGGACACTGAAATGAGCTGAAGTGTGAGCATTTTAAAGGGAGTTGCATAAAAGGTCTGGATATGGAAATGTGTCCTGAAAAAGCTCTCTGGGAGGAGCTGGGTGTCACTGAGAGCATGAGCAGTGAGTTTCTGAGATGACTGGAAGTACTTGGAAGTATCAGGTGATGTGCAGTGCAGTCAGCCCCTAGTGGACGGTAGAGGAACGGCAGTTCTTGGCTTCATTTTTCAGCCCTCGCAGTTGGTGCTGGGCTGTGAAAACATAATGAATTCATAGCTCTTCCATGTAAACAGTCTTTTATTGGTTTAAAAATGAAAACTAGATTTCTGTTTCCTGCAGGAGCTGATCACAGCCTGGTACATCGGCTTCCTGTCCCTGATCCTCGCATCCTTCCTCGTCTACCTGGTGGAGAAAGATGACGCCTCTGTGAATGGGTCCGACCACGAGAACCCCACAGCCCAGCCCAAGGAGCAAGACTTTGACACCTACGCCGATGCGCTGTGGTGGGGGCTGGTACGTACATTAAAAACTGCAAATAAAAAAAGCTCCACCATCACCTGAAGCTTATGGAGCCAACCTCACAGCCGTAAAAGTCCACTCGGTGAATTAACTGACATATTTCCACCAGTTCTGGGGTGGAAATTTTGTTTCAGGAAAACAAATTCAGAAAAATGCTCGTCTGAGTGTCAGTTTGGAGTTCAGAGTAGATTTGGCTGCAGCTCGGTGGGCAGATGGTGCCCGGCTAAACCATCAACTGATAATATTTTGGCTTTAATTCAAATCTGGGACTTCTGCCAAAATAAGGGGNGGTTTTCATTACTAATAATGTGCTTGAGGCTGGTGGAACAACCCGACGGTTTCTGGTGAATCCAGTTTGAAAGCGCTTTGAGCTTTAATGAATCCCTCTGGCAAGAGAAGCACCGATGCCTCATTAAAGCGACCGTCCTTCAACCGCAGGGGCCAAAAGTTCAAACTCTGTGACAGCGAGCATCTGCACGGCCAAAACGTCCTTCAGCAAGATGCTCCACTGTCACCGCCTGCTGCTCGGGGTGGTCGTCTGACCCCGGGAAACACCGAAGAGCCTATTAAAGGATCGATGCAGAGGTCACAGAGGGGGAGATTCTCCAAGGAGACATTACTGCTGAAGCGAGGACGCGGAATTCGTTGCGATGAACGTCGAGGACTAAATTTAAAAGATTTTTCTGTCAGTGAACGTTTTATTTTTCTCTTCGTTTGCAGATCACACTGACCACCATCGGTTACGGGGACAAAACTCCAAAAACCTGGGCTGGGAGGCTGTTAGCCGGCACCTTTGCTCTCATTGGCGTTTCCTTCTTCGCTTTGCCCGCGGTGAGTACGCTCTCCTGCACCGTTTACTGCTCTCTGCTGATGGTTTGGGGCTTCATTTGAGTCAGATTGAAAAATAATTTGGAGCCGAGACTGAAAAAACAGTGAATGAATCCAGGATTCATGTTTTAGAAAATCTGTGAGTTTGACCTTTATTTATGAAGCAGAAATGTGCAGTGTAGTAAAAAAGTGCATGTAATTAGTGAAGACTGTTATCAGCTGCAATCAATCCCGTGGATACAGGTGGCAGATCTTATAGACCAGAAGGCCGTCTGCTGCAATCAGTGTTACAAAAAAAAACCAGTGCAGTCATGAAGTATTTGAGCAGCTGTGTGAATAAGTACATGCAAACCTGTATATGCTTTTGTTGCTTAATGCTGAGAGAGGATGAATTTTAAGCCAAACTGTGACCTTTTCCTGACCCTAACCAAGATGTTCTGCAAACATTTTGTCCAGTGTTTGTGTTCAGCAGCAGGATGACAGCCTGCTGAATGGAAATTAATAATAAAACCAATGAAAGGTGATCAATAGTACCTTTCCTTTGATGCCTGTCAGTACAGCTCTGTGTTTTTAATCACGGCCTTTAGCCTTTTCAGTGGGACGTGACGCTGTGACCAGGGGAAGGTTAATTTAACTGTGAGCAGCACCCTGCTGGATCCAGAAGCAGCAGACTGACTTCTCTGTGCTTTTGGCTGCAGGGCATTCTGGGCTCGGGCCTGGCCCTGAAGGTCCAGGAGCAGCACAGACAGAAGCACTTTGAGAAGCGCAGACATCCGGCTGCAGGGCTCATCCAGGTGAGACTACCTGACGGCATCGGCGTCTTTCTGTTCGGTCCAGCTGGGACTTTGTGTTTTCTGTACTCACAGAGCACTGTTATAAGTTCTGATTGATCTCCTGTCTTCCTTTCTCAAGTCTGCCTGGCGATATTATTCCACCAATCCAATCAGGGAAGACCTTATTGCCACATGGAGATTTTATGAAACTGTCATCTCTCTTCCCTGTTTCAGGTAAGTGCATGCCAAAAATGACACTAATCTTTTACAGTGTGGTTTTTATCGCGGTTTGGTGTTTGTCTTCTGTGAACGGGTATTTAAGCTCCGCCTTACATGCACATACTTTATCCTTCCCTCTCTCCCCGTCCACAGGAAGGACACCTTGGAGGCCATGGCGAGGTAGGTCATTGTTTGGTCTCCTTGCAGAGATACAGTTAATCACACAGAGCAGTGCCCAGAGTAAATGCTTTGTGACGGGCCTTTAATTAGCCCTGCATGCTGGAGAGACTAATGAACATTTCCTAGAATATCTCACCCTGCTCTCCTTTAAATAGCTTCCTGCATTAATTCACCACTCGGATAAATCTCGGGGCTAATGGCTGTGGGACGTATGAATTTTGAACGCCCACGTGTCGCGCTGCCTTCCACATCAGCTGCTTTAATGACATTTAAGCTGAGAGATTTCTTTGAAAACCCATTACTGAGTCCATTAGTTGTGTTTCAATTATGAGTGACGGTGTAGATCTTGTAATTAGGGCCTGAGAAGAGGTCTGGGGGTTTGACTTTTCATTTCTCTCCGTCCTGCTGAGCGACATTAATGAGGCTCCACATCAAAAAGTCTTCTGACTGAGGGTGTTTGATTTGAGGGAGAGATTCGTCTTGAGCTGCTGCAGATGCGTCGCTGCGGCTATCGACGCACAACGATTCTACATAAACTCCCATTATTTACATTTTAGGCCGAGGGTGTGAAAAATGCAGCACATCTGGTCCAGTGCATCCCACAGGATGCCTTCACTGACTGCAAAAATGAGGGCAAGTCCTCCATCTGAGTGAGACATCGAATACAGTTAATGTGTCACAGACTCTCATTGTTTTTAACTCCTCGGGCTTGAATCGGTAAATTGCAGGAATAACTTATTTCCTTCAAGCTTGCAGGTAAATGGAAGCATTCAGGAACTCCTGAAGTAATCAGCTATAAACAGATTTGAAGACTTGCTACCCTAAAATACAGATTACAAATAACCTTTAAAGAAGCACCGTCTTTAGAAGACTGTATATAAAAGATGGAACTAGCTACAGTGACCTCATCCATGAAGCCATTATATTATTATTTTGGATGCAACCATGTTGTATTTTTGTTTTTTATTTGGACCCAGAAGTGAACATATTTGGACGAGAGGATGCTGTTCTAAGTTCTCGGCTACCGTTAACAAGCTAGGTTAGCAAGCTGCATCCATAAACTGTACAGATGCAACAAAAAGCCACGGATGCCTGCTAATCAGCGCTAAGTAACAGACTAATAAAATACCAGAATTTCACTCATCAAAACTGGAGTGCAGAGTTCTTGGATGAACTGTAGCATATTATTTGTCAGATTGTTCAATTTAAATACTCTAAAAGACGCCAGCAGGACAAATTCAGTGAGTGGCATTAGCACAGGTGAATCCAGGGGACACCTGTCGGTTACATTACCTATCACTACACCTGTTAGTCATAGCAGTCACTCCCTTTACTTTATGCCTTAGTAATATATGGATATAGATGAGTATATGGATGAGTTATAAAAACATAAATATCATCCCTTGTTGATGAAAAGGTCTCTCCTGCTTTTTACTGTAAAGTCATTCAGGAACTGCCCCCTCCCAACAACCCCTGGTGTGTAGACGCACATTCACCGGTTGGGTGCTGCACCAGAAACCTCGTTGCGGTTGCTTTGGTTGCTGGCAGGTTGCTGCAGTTTGTATAGAAGATACAAGAACAGAACAGAAACGGATACCATTCGCCTTAAAGCTGCCTTTTGAAACGTCGGGGTTGCAGCAGTAAGGCACAACTTTTACTCTGAAGGTGAACATTTTCTGTCTGCGTCACACTTTCTGCAGGTTCACTACCACTCAGCAAGTCATTGGTGAGTGTTTGCAGACATGTCTGCATATTCCATGCAAACTCTGGGAGACTCCAGCAATCTGCTTGCAACCAAAGCAATAACGAGGACATTTTCTGAACAACCAATTTCACCAACCTCCCGAAACCACTCGGGGAACACACCTTTTTCATAGCTACTGGTGGTTGCTAGGGGGTCACCAACTGTGCAACGATGTTACCGCTTTTGTGATTGTGCGTAATTTCTTTAGAGGTAGCAGTAAGAGCACATGGTAATACAGGGGAGCCACAGTCTGCCCAACCTTTGAGGCCAGGCAGACGGCTAGCTACACTCACAGTCGAAACATCTGTAACTATTGATACAATTTAAACAGATGTTATATAAAAATTCAAGGTTAAACTTTCTATAGAGACCCAAACTCCTTTCTGTATCAGGCTGTAAACATATACAGGTTTAACATGGCAGTCCATGGGGACTGACTGACTCCTGGAGGCAGCCTCAGGTGGACATTAGAAAGGCTGCAGTTTCTGGCACCTGAGCATTAGCTTCAGTTTTGAGCCTTGGAGGTTACTGCTATGTACTCACTCCATTCAGAAACCATATCTGATGGTGTGAACATGAAACTGTCTGGGCCAGTCTGAGTCCTGCTGAGAGAGGACATACAGGGCCTTCTAGAGATGCCACATTTATGGGGGGTTTGGCCAACAGACACATGGGCTCAGTCAATGTGTCTGTGACTTTCCACATTTTATGGCAACAATAGATATATTTCTATTGCTAAAAATCTACTGGTTCTGTCGTGGTAAGATTTCAGGTTTTTTTCAGTCTCCTTTGTTGAGGACAGCAGGACTTTTTAATTCCCAAGCAGAGGACTGAATGAGGGCTTTTACTCAGAATTATTGGCATCAGGAGGTGAGATGGAGGAGGGCCAGGCAGAGACATAAAGGTGAAAGTTCAGGACATGCCAGCTTTTGAGCAGGAACAAAGTGACAGCACCCACCGTCCATTATGGGCCTCTGAGGTTTACTGACACTACAGTGTATGGGGGGGATAAGAGCCTATTCAGTTGAATACACATATAAATGTAGAGTACATAATCAGCTATATGTTTGAGTTCTTTAACTGTTTGTTCTGTTGATTTATTGCACTCTAATTTCATCATTAATGCCTGACAAAGATATTTCAGGATCTTTTATATGAGCTATGCTCTCCTGTTGCTACACCTGCTGACTTGCATCAGGTTTAGTCAGCAGAGGTGGCGTTACAGACTCATTACAGTGTTCTGCTCCGACGCCTCACGGCCTCCGTGTTCAACACACTGGATTAAATCACTGCGACTAAAAGCTACTGAGCACAAACGGCTCTGATGGAGCAGAGGAGAGGTCAGGCCACCTCCTGTTAATGGTGTCTGTTTTATAGGCTGAACCGGAGGGTTACGTTACATCAATTATGATGATTTTGCTTTTATTTGTAGTATTTAGCAGGACATAGTTCAGAGAAGTGGAAATAATGGGACAGAGAGCGGTGGAGGGAGACTGAGAGTGGAAACCAATGATGGTGCAGAGATGTAGGCAGACGCTGAGTGATGCAGTCAAACGCAGTGAAAGGCAGCGAGAGTTTTAAGTGCCTTTTAGGATCAGCGGCTGGGAAATTAGCACTCTTGACATTATCTTGTTGCTCTGAGCGAAGAGGTGGATGACGGCCAGAAACTACAACAGTGCAACGATGTCCAACAAGAGGCTGATAAGCTACTTACTGTGTGTGTGTGTGTGTGTGTGTGTCCCTGCAGAGTGTGATATTAGACCTTTTTATCTGAGTTTTCCAGCGATACTGTGCGGTCTATTCAATACAACACTGACACAAAACTGAGTCTGAGATATAATTTTGTGTGTGTGTGTTTTGTGGTCGTTTTGCTAACTTTGTGAGAACACGTTTCAGAGTGAGGCCGTTGTTACGGCACCAACGTGAGGGCAGTTTCTCGTCTAAGAGCAGAAACAAATGCAGTTTGTTAAATCTGAGACAATCTGTGAAGTTTATGATGAATACTGCTTTTTTGTTAGCAGTGTGAAGTAACTAAATACATTTACTCAAGTATCATTTTTAGGAAATGTCTAATTGTCCTCCACTATTCAGATATAAACTGTCCCTTTTACCCCTCCTTTAATGACAGCTGTACCAACTTGGTACTATATAACAATATTAGGTCATGTTAGCGCTGTATCTGGTATAACACTAGTATCAAATATTTAGCATTCAAATCATATTTAGGTAACTACGGAGCCCTGCAAGGGACACTGGAGAAAAAAATAGATGTACTTTTGCAGGCTCTCAAAAAGGCTCCCATGCCAGGCCACAAGGGGGCAGTGTGTGTATAGGAGTCTCAACCATAGTACGTATGTCCCAGTACCTCCCGTTTCCAAAACGTAGTGTTTTATGCGCTTGCACAGAGACGGAGAAAATAGCGTTTCGAAAACACTCCACTCTGAAACCCGTCTTCAAATCGTGCTGCTTTCAGGGACTCAAAACGCCATTGTCGTGTAAACGATAAAACTTTACCGTTTTCACCTGAAAACGTTCTCGTGTAAACGGGGCCTAAGAGCTCTAAACAACCAAACTCACAACAAAAAAAACAAAAACACAAACGGGGTTCAAAAGTCCAGGAGCCATGACCGTTTTAACACGGGAGTCTGGTAGGTTGGCTCAAGTGTTTGGGTTTTTTTTGGCAGGTTTTTAGATGGAAGTCATAGCAGCAGATTCTGCGATGATGATGATTCCACATTTCTGACTCTGTAGCGTTTAGTCCTGCTGTTGTTGGTCGGCCAGGCTTAGACTTGAAGATATCGCCATGACGCTTTCATGTTGAGCCTTCGATAGACGCAGTACGGTAATAAAAACATTTTAATGCCAAACTAAATAGCAGACATGGGCCTAAAGAAACAGGTCAAGATGGACAGGTGAGACAAACCTCCAGTTTAGCCAAACACATGTGGAAAATGAACATTTATAAATATCTGACAGTTTTCAAACACACCTGCTTTTTTTCAGGTTGCTAAAATCAGTAGTTTTACCTCCAAGTAAATTGGTTTAGATTTTGTTCCCAACCTGGTGTATTTGATTTTATCCTAACAGAGAGGAAATAAGATCCATGTTTGCAATAACTGAAATTACCTTTTAATATGATCTCACAGCTTTGTGCAGGTATTATGAACCAACATGTGTGTCTCGGGAAGGCAGAGCTGTGAGAGATAAGGAGCATCATTTTTTTTTGCCTGCTGTGTTGCCTCATTTAGAGATCCACGGGATAATCACATCTCATTTTCTGCTCTTTATTCGGCCGAGGAGCAGTCAGAAAGAGATTCTCTCTTCCTTTAAAGCTTCCTATTCTGCGGCCTCTCAGCGCCGTAATCTGCCGTCTCTATTCTGCCTCGAGGCCACATAGAGGCTCATATTGTGTGTCCGCTGTGGGAGCAAAGTCGCTGAGAACGCTCCACGTTTCAGAGGCCTTGTTCGGGCCGTTGTCGGCTCCGGTTACCCCGCCTCTCTCCCTCTTCCAAGGCACACAGGAGTCTTATTTTACCCAGGGAGCTCTCGTCTTTGTGCTGCCAAATATTGTCAGCCATTGGACAATAAAGGAGACCAATCTCCTCACAGCTCTTTGAGGCTTCCTTCTGCCAGGAGAGCTGCACTGTTACACTGAGGCAGCAGACCAGGGAGAACCTGGACTCAGGAAAAACTGATAAAGGGACTGTGCAAGAAAACCTGAAGGTCCAAAGCTGGATCCCATTGTGATTTCAGCAGAATTTTACTCCTATTTTAAGTGAAGGCTTTCCTCTGTTTTGAAATTCAATGTTATTTATAGTGTCAATTCACAACAGCAGTCACTTCAAGTCACTTTATATTGTAAGGTAAAGAGAGAACCCCAACAATGAGGTGACACCTTATGAGCACATGGGGACAGTAGGAAGGGAAAAACTCCCTTTTAACAGGAAGAACGCTCAGGGAGGGGCTCAGGGAGGGGCTCAGGGAGGGGCTCAGGGAGGGGCATGGGTGACTAGATCTCTTCTGGTCTCCGTAAAGCAAAGTGATCAAAAAAAGCACTTTGGCAATCAGAGATCAACACAGCTGACACTCTCTGGTCACCACCTTGAATGATGAAGACTTCACTTGCTGCTGCTTGGTGAAGTAGTCTGTATCACATGATTTCCTCTTGGTCCGTACTCTGTTTTCTCTCTTCTGTCCCACTTCAGCCAGAAACTGAGTTTACTTGAGCGGGTTCGCCTTCCCAATTCAAGACCGTCTGTAGTGGCAGTCAAGAAGCTGGCCGGCAACGCGGACTCCATCGAAGAGAGTCCCTCCAAGGAGCCCAAACCCGCCGGCTTCACCAACCGAGAACGCTTCCGCACCGCCTTCCGCATGAAGGCCAACACACTCCGACAGAGCTCTGAAGGTACAAAACTCATGAAAATGAAAGCAAGAATATGCTCAGAGAGATTTAGTTTTCTGTATAAATGCTTCTTTTTTTTTTTCCCTAATACAAAATTCTTAATGTGTTTTTCTCTCAGATGCAGGAGGGGTGGCAGATCCAGCCTTAGAGGAGCGGGGCTTTCCCCCGGACATCCTCCTGGAGGACATGATCCCAACACTGAAACTGGTCATCAGGGCAGTCAGGTCAG
The DNA here is from genome assembly GCA_030220045.1 of Australoheros facetus. Classification (NCBI taxonomy): domain Eukaryota; kingdom Metazoa; phylum Chordata; class Actinopteri; order Cichliformes; family Cichlidae; genus Australoheros; species Australoheros facetus. The sequence goes on from JASGAU010381348.1 coordinate 10,130, forward strand.
GAACTGGTGCTCTGTGCAGTCATGATGTTTATTAAACCCAATTAATTTATGAGCACAAACTGATACAGATAAGAAGAGACAAAGGTGTTATTGTGTGAAGAGCAGATGGGCATAGCTCATCCAAAATCAGTTATGGAACTGGGAACTAGCCTGGTTTGTTTGTCTGCTGACAGGCAGACGATGCAGATGTGCACTCCTGGGTGTGTCAGTACATTATGACATCACTGCTGGGTGAAAGAAAGGAGGGAGGGTCTCATGAATTTTATTTTGGTACTTTTTCTGTTAGCAGCTCTTTGAAAAAGGTGGAAATTCTACAAAAAATAAAAAAAACAGGTGGATGTTTACCAAACCCAACCATCAAACCTGCCTCTAACCCTTCACCCTAAACGAGTTGCCAGTGACGTGGTGGATGTAAAGAGGTTAAATGCAGTGACACGGATGCTCAGTTCGTTTTCACCTGCTGAACAAACTGTCAGAACAGAAAACAGAACTTTGTAGTTGGTGCTGATTTTAAAAATGTTCGTTTATGCCGTCAAATATCTATTAACAGCTACAGTAATATACTTGACAATGTGCGATTGGGCCTCACTGGATGGGCTTTAAAAACACTCTGCAGGAATCAAAATTCAACACACTGTGTAAACCAGAGAGTGCTGCATAACTCTCACATGCTGACAGTGCACTGCTAAATCTATAGGCCACACAGCTGACATAATGCAGGAATTCAATCTAGTGCAAGGGCCTGCGAGATGAGTGATTAACCCTGTGAAAGTGCTGCTTCCTTCCACTCCATTATATCAGGGCTGAATGGGTTTCTGAATAGGATGCTCAAATCTGGAGGGTTTTAGTTTCAGGACCAAGACTTTCTGCCAAACACTGGAGTTTGTGCAGCAGCGGTCGCTGACTCTGGGAAGAGTCAGCTGGAAGTGGGAGCTTTGTAGGACAAAGGATGGAGCTCAGTGGGTGGCAGTGGTCGAGAACCCTTTCAGAGGACGCAAGGCTGCCGGTTTTTAATCTGATGCACTAGATGGAAAGTCCAAAGATTTCTGTGTAGATTGGATTAACTGTACATAACTGATGGACATTACCATTGTGATTCAACCTTTCAGCCAATCACTATTTGACTTTGACCAGGAGGAATGTGCTTTTGGTTTGTTGTAGGACTGGTTGCATTCCCATAATCGTTCTCTCTGTGTAGGCAAACTGAAACACAGGAGCTTAAAACCGTTTTTAGCTGTCTGTCACAAACCTGTTTAACACCAACATGGTGCCAGTACCGGTCCCGGTGCTACTAGTTAAAAAGAAAAAAAAGTGGCCGACAGAATAATTAAGGAATTTCTTGTGGTAGTTCCTCCCGTGGACACTGGTGGCTCCCACCTTGGCTCCAGGAATTTTGTGGTGCCATTCTGCTGCCATCTTTTGGCACCTGCACCAGCCTGTTCTTTATTTAAGTGTGTAATCTATTTTAGATTCTCGACTGTGTCGGTGGGAAAGGGGTAACGGGGCGCAGACGGGCATTAGTCTGTTGGGCTGTTGCTTAGATCAGATACATCAGTGATCTAAACCAGTTAAATGCTCATATCATGAAAAGCTATATGCATTTGTTTGATTCCTGTATGATTATTTCCTGACAAAAACATGCATATACAGCGAAGGTAAATACAGACTGTCCTGGTTGAAATGTGAACCACTGATGCATGAATGTTGTTGTGTTCCAAGCTCGAAGAGGCCGCTTTAGTGTTTAAGTGAACTTTTTGTCCCACAGGATCATGCAGTTCCTCCTGAACAAGAAGCGGTTTAAGGAGACTCTGAGGCCTTATGATGTCAAAGATGTGATCGAGCAGTACTCTGCTGGACACCTGGACATGCTCTGTAGAATTAAATACCTCCAGACAAGGTGAGTTACTGCTTTACAGACAATGGGGATCGGTCTGAGTGAAGCCAGGAGCTTCTGTTCTTCATGCTCATTGTTTTTCTTTCAAGGATTGACATGATTCTTGCTCCTGGACCTCCTCTCACCCCGAAACACAAGAAAACTCAGAAAACGCCCTTTACTTACCCGTCCAATCAGTCACCCAGGTACTGTCCTGCTGTTCTAAAAGGCTAAAATGTTCGAAAAATGTCCCAACTTAGTATAAAGATTATTTATTGTCATTAAAGTCTTATAACTATGAATCTATCTAAAGCAGTTAGGCAGGTTTACAAAACAAATGTCTGTGCAGTCCACCTCTACTCCATGTCCCTTTGTTCTAGGCATGAGTCCTTCTTAGCCAAAGCCACCTCCATGCCAGATGCTGAAGACCAAAGCATGATGGGCAGATTCGTCAGGGTGGAGAGACAGGTAAGAATTAGTAAGTAAATAATAAGTCAAAGGCCTTCATAGTGGGGGAAAGAGAAACGTCTCAAAAGGGCAGCAACACGCTTCCCCTAACTTTCAGGCTTGGTCCAACTTTTGGGCTCGATCTTCAGCTAGAGACTATGAACAGATCTATTGAACCCATCTGGCATAACCAAATAGCAAATATCCCTATGTTGTTATCACACTTGCAGTTCTTACCTTATTTCAGACCTGTGGAACGCAGTGACTCTTACAGCAAGACAAAAAGAGTCGATAAACCATGGAGAGAAAATTGACTCAAAATATCTGTGTTTGCAATGCTGGATTTTTGTGTAACTTACTGGATTTGTAATTTTTTGTAATACACGAATCACCTGATACACGCGCACTAAACTAAAGTTACACACGAATCACCTGATACACACGCACTAAACTAAAGTTACACACGAATCACCTGATACACGCACAAAACGACGGTTACGAGTGCGAAAAGTTTTTGAGACACATTTCTCGCTTCCGGAGAGCTCCCAGATTCGTGCGTAACTTGGTGCATTTAAATGCTTGTGCAAAGCTGGGTCATCTGAGTTTTGTTCGGGGTCTGAACCTATTTCACTCTATACTTGTGCCGAAGTGGCAAAGACGATTTTCTGTGGAAGATGGGATACCTCAGCACCCTTTAGTTATAACACATACACCTACATCCACTTTTTAATATTCTAATACTGTTTATATATGCATTTTTGAGCTGTACAAATGTAATTACTTGGTTAAAAGAAACGACCACTAGGTGGTGCAATGTTTCTCTGGCTGGGAAAACAGCCAGTCAAACTCTGAGAGGCACGAAGGAAGAGTAGGCGACCGTTATGGCAGGGCATCACGGTGGTCTACCCTCAGAAGTAAGTTAAAGTTAAAATCTGAACACTTTGCTATCCGATTATAATGAGTATTTTTAGAGTATTTCAGATTGCGTTTTGTGTGTCGAGTAGTTTGATACAGTTCTCCATGCATTTCTCTGTTAGCTGGAACTCATCTTTATGTGAGCTAAGCTACTTTAGCTTAGCTCACATCTTAAGCTGTATTGTCTTAGTTGGTAGCTAAGACAGTACATTCCAGATCTATGAAATCTATGAAAGCTATCTCTAAATTTATCTCCAGGCTCGGATATTTTTATGTTGACCAGCATGTAGGCTTGAACCCCGTTCACTGATCATTTTTAGGAATCCCCCCATATATATATACTGTTATCAAATGTACATGAGGTATCCCATCTTCCACAGAAAATCGTCTTTGCCACTTCGGCACAAGTATTGAGTGAAATAAGTTCAGACCCCGAACAAAACTCAGATGACCCAGCTTTGCACCAGCATCTAAACGCACCAAGTTACGCAGGAATCTGGGAGCTCTCCGGAAGCGTGAAATGTGTCTCAAAAACTTTGTGCATTCGTTTTGTGCGTGTGCATCAGGTGATTCGTGTATTACAAAAAATTACAAATCCAGAAAGTCACGCACAAATCCAGCATTACAGACACACAGATATTTGAGTCAATTTTCTCTCCATAATAAACCTCCACCACCGCACCATCTTCCACTGTTTAACGTCCCAACGAGACAAACTGGACCAGGCTAAATAAAATACTTTCATGATTTTGTGCTGACAGTTTCTTGCTGCACTCTGTCTGTCTGGCTGAAGGAGTATCAGGATTATTATTTTAGTGGTTTGGGGTTTATTGTTTAGATGCTTTTCTTAGTAAAATTAGCAATATTACACAGGGTTCTAGCCAGCGGTTGATCGCTGGGCGCTGCGCCCTGCTGAGGTCAACTTGTGCCGCTATAGCAGCAATTAGCAAGCGGGCGCACACACTGTGCTGCCGCTGATACCAGACTGATTTGTTTTGTCTCACTACATCGCTGCACCATAGTAGTATTTCACCGCAATCTACCACCGGGGGGCGGCCAGTTTTGTTCACAGTGTGCACGCGTGATCTGACGACGGTCTTGTGCACATTTGCTACAGAAAGGAAAATGGTGACCAGCATTAAAGAGAGGGGGAGGAAGTGGTAAAGGGGAGCACAAATGACAATTTCGAGCTTCCCATTAAACATAAATTCCTAGAGCTCAGTGTTGCAAACTTAGCAACTCTGTCGCTAGATTTAGCAACTTTTCAGATCCCCGTAGTGATATGTATTTTTTTAAATTTCCCAAAAACCGGGTTCGATTCCACCTTGGCCCAGGCTCCTCCCCCTCTCTCTGTGTGGAGTTTGCATGTTCTCCTCGTGTCTGCGTGGGTTTCCTCCCACAGTCCAAAGACATGCAGTTACTGGGGTTAGGTTAATTGGCTACTCTAAATTGCCCAAAGGTGTGAATGTGAGTGTGGATGTTGTTTGTCTCTCTGTGTTGGCCCTGTGACAGGCTGGCGACCTGTACAGGGTGTACCCTGCCTCCCGCCCTATGACAGCTGGGATAGGCTCCACCCTAAACAGGATAAGAAGTGAATGGATGGATGGATGGAATTTCCCCCAAACCAACAAATTTAGCGACTTTCCACGGTGACTTTGGCAACTTTTGGAGATAGCCTGGAAAGCTGAAATCCAACGCTAATGCTAACGCTAATGCTGTGCTTTGTGTACACACGGCGCTCGTACTGCATCGCTTTATACGTTTCGGAATTGTCCGGAAAACCCCCCCCCCCCAAAAAACACACACGCACTGTGCTGAAATCTTTTTTTTTTTCTGGCTACAGCCCTGTTACATTATGAAAACACCTAACTATAAGTAAAAAACCTACATGATATAGGATATATGTCGTATGTACTGATCTGAAAATCCTTGCGGAGGCTGCATATGTTGATTTTCTGTTTAATTAAATGAGTAGTGGTTCCTTCACTAAAGTGCTAAAGGAGCACTCTGACTCCTTTACATCACATATTTTGGCCAAGGGGATTAGCGAAAGAACATTTACCTGTTATGCAATCCACTGGTTTAAATGTGTCTTTGTCCCAGGTGGAGGACATGGAGAAGAAGTTGGACTTCCTGGTGGACATGCACATCCAGCACACTGAGCATCTGCAGGTGGACTCTGCCGGCTCTGCCCACATGACCTTAGAGACCTGCAATCCTCCGATGAATGGTGAGATCAGACGGGTTTTCCTCAACTACGCCGAGGCGTTCCCACACATGTCGTACCAGGTGCCTGTCAGCAAGGGGAACCCCTATTACGGCCGGGGAAGAGGAGGCAGAGAGGGGGTGGGGTTGGCAGGAGGAGGAGGCATTGCTCCTCCGGTTCATCAACCCCAACCCCCACCTCCAGCAACCATCCCCACCTACACGGAGCGTCCCACAGTGTTGCCCATCAGCTCCTTGCAGGACTTGTCGGTGGGGCTGGGTAGGACCACAGGGGGGCAGGGGTGTGACTCACCGCTCTCCATGCTATCAGTTAACCACGAGGAGCTGGAGCGCTCACCCAGTGGGTTCAGCATTTCTGGGGAGCGGGAGGGGGAAGAGGGGGGGGGCTTTTCAATGGGGGCTGGGTTGGCGCCCGGGGACCCCAGCTGGACAAGACCCAGGCCGAGCTACCTGGCGGAGGGAGAGACGGACACAGACACAGACCCCTTCACGCCAAGCGGGGGGCCCCTGCCTCTCTCCTCCACTGGGGAGGGATTTGGCGACGCTGTGTGGACCACACCACCCTGAGAGGAGGCCAGTACCGCACAGAACTCCACCATTCTGAGTTAAGATCTTAAATTCAACCCACGCCTCTAAACCCAAACCACTGGGTCAAAGCCACCCCTGTGGACCCCTGTGGGGAGGGCAGGTGGGTCTTATCCGAGATCTTCGACCTTCAGAGGCCACCGCAGATCTCATCACGCTGCCCGCGGTCCAGCCAGAGGGCCATGACACTGAGACTGCCCAGAAAAGAAAATTGGGGAAACCAGACCGTTTGTAAAGTAAAACTCTGTACAGCGCACTCTTTAGCTCACACAAAAAAAGAACGTTAATATACATAATATATACACCCAAAAGCTTTATTGCTGCAAAGCCAACCGCACTGCATGTAACGCATGCGATTTTTAGCGTAGTCACTGCAAAGTTCAGGATATCAGGAAAAGGATAAAGAGATCGAATGGATGCGTATACTTGCTATGCCATTTTTTTAACACTTATTTTTTATATGAATACATTTTCATTGTTTTTTGCATGGTTTGCATGATAATGCACCATTGTAGGGGTTGATGATTAGAAGGTGATCCTGGAACCAAAAGTCTCCTGTCTCTTTGTTGTTTGCCGTGCGCGCGTGTGTGTGTGTGCGCGTGTGTGTGTGTGTGTGTTAGAGCACTGAGAGAGGGACTTTGGTAATAAAACACTGGCTAGTTGCTGGCAGTCACGTTTCACCGTTTCTGCTGTTCTCACGTTGCTCTGTGAGCTCTCTGAGGATCAATTCTGTCCAGAAACCAGATTTTTTTTTTGTCTGGTCTCAGCGTTTTGTTTTCACGCCACTGTGCTCGAGTTATGTGTCACCACTTTGTGTGTACTGACTTTTCACTTGAAAATTTGACAGAATTTGAAACACTAAATCTCTGCTGCTTTGTTGGCACATGAATTCAGGGATATGAACCACCTGTACGTCTTTAACTTAATCCTGAAGTTCTGCTTCGGCTTGAATTATTCAAAGCATATTATCGATGCAAAATAGTGGCTTAAATTTCCAGCAGTAACAATAAAAGGATTCCTACGTAAAGGGAAGCATTATGGGTCTGTCCCAGTACGCACACTTGTGGTCTTGAAGTAACATAAACGTGTACTTCATGTTAAGTTTGTATATCTAACAACTTACTGTTCCAGACAAATGTCTCTGCAGTGCAACTGCATTTAAAACAGGAACCAATGCGACAACATTTTTGGACCTCTGACACTAGAAAGTTGTGCCCATCCTCCTCGGATGGTTGTGTCCATGTCCCTTGAATAATACAGCACAAATTAAGTTTTGTATACCAAACATTATAGCAAATGTTTTTAAGGCATCAGATGTCGTATATTTAAAAAATGTATCACGCAAATAATTATTTTCAAGAAGATAAAAGAACAGGCGCACTCGTACATTTACAAACAGTCTTGATTTTCTGTTTCATTAATAATCACATTATTATTGAAATGTAAATGAACTCCATGGCGGCTCCTTTGTTTGGTGTTGGGGATCCGACTAATGTTTGCTAATGCTAGCTTGCTTGCTAACACAGACAAACTGTGTGCATAAGGTAAGCTAATTTGGGGGATAATCTTGCTGCTAAGTTGGCTATCCATTTTCACATTTCTTTATAAGCTGATGTCCGATTCATGCAATGTAGCCAAGTTATAGTTAGCCGTTTAACTTTAGCTTCCTTGGTAACATCATTGCTGTATATCTGTGTAGGTGTTCTCAGTCGTCCAGGTCATGGAAGTGGTTTTAAAAACTTCAAATTGAAGAACCCTCGTGGATGAGAGGTGAAAAATCTTCAGAAAACCTAAACCTCTTAAGTTTGTGGTGTCTCAAATCGATCATTGCCAGCAGAAATTACATTTGAAATGGACTGCGATAGCTGCATCTTATGAATGGTTGGCTACAGTCCCGCGGACCTTAAACTTCAGAATATGTGCAGCTGTAGTCACAGGAACATCGAGCTGCTTGGAGATGGTCTTACAGCCTTTACCTTTTAACATGCTTGTCAATGATCTCATCTCCTGAGACCGCTCTTTCCTCAGCTTTCTGTGGTCCACGTTCAGTGTGGTTCACAGCACAGTGACGACTTCTCAGCCTTTCAACAGGCAGACTGACTGATTGCAGGTTAGAAAACACCTGTGAGGCTAATTCAGTTCAATTTAATTGAATCACAACAAACAGTCGCCTCAAGGCGCTTCATGTTGTAAAGACCCTCCAATAATTATTTTTGTGCAGGCCAGTTTCATTAGTTTGTTTTTAATAATTCTGTTGAACCGTAATGTGATTTTCATTGGTTAATTTTCAGTACAATTTGATTTATTTTTTGTCAGTTTCATGTTATTGTGGGTCTCTTTAACAGAAGGGTACCAACAGTTTTGTCCACGGTTGTAACTTAGCCATTTTATCTTTATGCTCTCACACTAATGCGGTAACTCATACACGCTGGTGTCTCAGGTGGGTACACGATCCATGACATACAGTCACAACAGTGTGAATGAAGGAGACTCAGCGCTGTTCTGACTGACGCCGCAAACATGAGCAATAGCAGGCTAAATGCAGTTCTTTAAATTTGACTTTTACTATTATGACCTGAGGGGCAAACAGAAGGAACACAATTAAAAAACAAAAAGTTAGACTGGATGGTTGGTTGGTGTATTTTCCCCCATAAATAGACTGAGGCAAATCTACAGTATTTGCAGTGATGAGGTGTCTTTAATTCTTTAAGATGTGGCTGCAGTGTAAAATCATCAAATACGCGCGCACTCATGATCAAGTGTGGTTACTGGGACAGTCGTATTTCTGTTTTTGAATTTCAGTTAAAGCTTTTTTTTTTTTTTTAAATAAATGAATACAGTATGATCTGTGTGACCTCAGAATCAAGCACAAGAAATCTGAAGCATCCTCATTCCCAAGTGTTACATAACGCTGTTCTGTCAGACGCTGTCTGCGCCCCACCACGAGATAACCACTCCAGTTTAAAGACCTTCAAAGTCCACATAACCCAGTAAGAAGGTGTGTCTGATGGGGTCAAGGTAACCCCATCAGACCCTGAAGGTTGCAGTTACAAGAAGCTCTGTTTGGGGTCAGATGAGCTTCTTCACACCAGAAATCATTTGCTGTAAAAAAAAAAAAAAAAAAAAGGGCAGATTGTATAGAACAGCCATGTTGCATTAAACATCCCTACATAATTGAGACACGCCCACGGCTTTGACACAACAGTGTTATTTGATGCTGTGGGAATGAAAACAGCTGGAAAATCTGCAGCTGTATTTCTTAAATCTGAATCAGGAAATCAAACAAAAATGGTTGTCATTAAATTTTAGATGTAAACTCTGCTGCAGAGCTCCAGTAAATCCTGTGTAGTAGCTAAAAAACAAAACGAATGAAACACGTACCCCACGGTGGCACCGATATGCTGTAGCTCAAAGAACAGCACAGCCTGAAATCAGCCAACTGAATTCAGCTTTTCCTGCAGTCCAGCTAATAATGTAATCTTTAGTTTAAATTAATGCAACTTTAAAACTGCTGTATGTTCAGTGCTGCGTTGTGAGCAACTCGAATGTCCAGTTATGAACACAGAAAACCTCATACTGAAAAAAAAGAAAGGCGGAGCTTCCTGTTATCGACTCACAGGTATTTTATTTTTTTTAATCGAAACACCACGAAGCCGGACCTGACCACCTACTGCAAATAAAAAGCTTTACAAACAATCACGTATAGGCCTAAACTGCATTTACTACCTTAGATTTAGAACAACGCTGATACTGAATGTAATATCTCACAGTATGTACACACATGAATTATTATTAATACACAGTTATAGCATGTTCAGACACCTTTAGAGTTAATTTACAGAGCGGGGGGGGGCTTCCACACCAGGCTTCAACTCTGCTTCATTACTTTGATGACTTATATATCACATAAATCATGTCTAATGCAGTTATCAAAAGGACTTCTGTTTGCTTCGTTTCTTTGCGTTCATCATTTGTAACGGTTTTGTTGCAGAGCTTTGTGGGTAATTGGATACAATTTTGGTTGCGTTTTGTTTACTTCTGGTTGGACTTGGGGAAAAAAAAACCACATTTAAGATGATTTTTGGAAGGCTGCAGGCCGTTGGTATAAACCATAGAGCCAAATTTAAATGAACTGTGGAGCAATTAGAGCTGCGCCTTAATTGGTTTTTATACACTAGGTCAAAGTTTGTTTATTTTTCTCAGAGAACATCTCAGTTTAATGACATGAGATCCCGCAGACATAATGTCACCCACTGGTTTTGGACTCTGCATTTTGAAGCTTAGTGTTTTGGCCCCACGCCGTGTTGGTTTTTTTGGAGGCATAAGTGGCCATATTTGGATGAGATGGAGGACTGATATCAGGTAAAGCTAACAAACCCGGTTTAGGGCCCAATCACTCAGGCCTAGAGACCCACTGGCGACCCCTCCCTGGTAATCACCACTTGCTAGGCAAAAATGTTTCCTGTCCAGTTGGCGAGTGGTTGCTAAAAGCTGCTGGCTTGATGAAATTGGCCACAAAAATGTATCCAATGCTCTACCGAAAACCTTTGTACAGCCGCTAGCAGCTTGTCACAGTCACCAGTAGTTTCCACAAAAGACTTGAGTGATCTGTGAGTACTCACCAACTAATCAAGCAGTAATGAACCTGTGTAAGGGGAGACTGTTCACCTTCAAAGTGATAACATAGTTGGCATTCCCCATAGCAGCTATGGGTAACCATGTCAGTGTTCGGGCAGCCAAAGCAATCACAAGGTTTTTGATGCACCACCCTCGTTCTAACCGATTTAAGTTAGCAACAGTCGGCAATCTCCAGGAACCAACCAACCGGTAGGAGGATACACGTTTTCCTTTAGCGACCACAGGAAGTTACCAGGGGGTCACTGACCTCTAGGCCTGTGTGACTGAGGCCTTAGCAAGCTGCATTCACAGACTGTAACGGTGCAATGCACAGGCTAACCTAGTGCTATTCCACAGAATAATCAAGTACCAGGATTTCACTCACCAAAATGGAAGCACACAGTTCTTGGATGTCTGCGCTTCACAGTAAGCTGAAGTATTTCTCAGTTAATTCCATTAAAAAATCCTTCAGAAGACACAAACAGCTCAAAGACAGTAGACGGTGACTCCAGTTAGTGGAGGTGACTCCTAACAGACGGCAGTCAGAGCAGCTGCACCCCAACATAAAACATCTGCAGGTTAAAGCAGACAAAGAAGAAGAAGCCTGGTGTGGATCCAGCTGCCATCTGTGGCGTTAGCGAGGTGAACCAAACCCTTATCTATTTAGTGTATTGTTAAGAGTTGCTGTTATCCTTCAAGTAAAGCCATTAAACTATATATTATATGGACACAGGCGTCGGATGGCACCACATATAGATGTAAAAACGATATATCCCTGCAGACGTTCATTCATTGTGCCTCTGAAGCAAGAAACATCAGAATGACTCCACGTTGTCATTCTTCATTTAGTGTTTCAGCATCACTTCATTTCACCTCACACTGAACACGGCACGCAGGATTTCTGAGTGTCGGCTCGTTTCCTTCCGTAGTGCTTCATCTTTTCTTGAACCAGCTCCGAGCGCAGTCCTGCTTTTGTAAAATGCAGTTTTTGTAGTTATCGTGGTGCTTTTTGGCTCATTTACAGGTTCGGCATGATTTCAGCTGCACAGAAAGTTTGTAGAGTTTCACGTCTGCTTTCTTTGTTGTATTTAAGGTTCAGTCTTCTTGTTCTGTTGAGGTTTGATGGATCCAAGCCTGAGCTTTCGTTCCATTAAGTTTCATCCACAGAAATTCTTGTGTGAGTTCGTGACACTGCTTCCAGTTACAGAGTTCAATGGCTTCCTTTCTAAATTTACAGCACGTATCAATTTCCTAATATCTCACTGGAAATGACCACATGGTAACAGCATTGGTACGTTTATATTTACATGGCAAATTACTGTTAAAACCAACTTTTTATTATTTTGTGAAAATATGTCAGAGAAAAAAAAAAATTGTCTTCCAAGACGCTGAAGTACGCTGTGGAAAAGTGATGCTAGCAAAGCGGTTAACAGTCACGGAAATATTTCAGATCATAATTAACTGCACACAGAAAACCTGAATATGTTCTCAGGAAGTCACAAAATTACAAATGTCACTGTGTACACAACAGATGGTCCAGATTAACAAGTCATTGTGTCTAAAATGATTAATTTAGTTTCCTTTACACCAATATATATCAGCTGTTTCTGAAACTAGGTTAGCTCAACTATAAAGACCCTGATCAGTGCCAATGTTTTAACATGAAACCTGAGACTCGGTGACTTGTTCAGACCAGTGCGAGCTGACCAAAGCCATCTTCAGTATCTCAAACCAACTTGCTAGCATTACTTTTTTACAGTAAATAAAATAAATCCATGTGAGTGAATTAAATTATGTCTCGTGAGTTAGGAACGTCCGAACGTGATGCTGTGTTGTTGTTTTGTAGTTGAAGGCTTTGTCCACGTTGTTACTCCGTCTGATTTCCCTGCAAACCTTCTCCGGTGACGTCTTCAGGAGAAACCTCTCCACCTCGGGCAGGAAGCCGTTAAACTCCCGTGTTTGTCCAGGGCGAACCGGGAAAGAGGTGGAATAAGATCAATCATTGGTCACCATGTGTAAGAAACAAAAACAGTTCAATTCATCCATCCATTTTCTTCTGCTTATCCAAGGCGGGGTTGCGGGGGTGGGGGGCCTGGAGCCTCTGCCGGAGGGCGAGAGGCAGGGCGCACCCCGGACGTGTCGCCAGTCTGTTACAGGGCAGTTAAATTCTTACAGCTCGTGTTTTTGGGGAGTGTTTGAATGTTTATTTTTTGGTGACTTATTCCATCACTTTGCCCTGAGTCCGTACTTTGTTTCCCTGGACTGTTGAAGAGGTTTCAATCAGCTGACGAGGTCACCGGAGGGGTCAAACGTTTACTGACCCGCCGTCCCTTCTGTACTGATGCCTTTGTGTTTTTATCTTTCTGAATCCGTGTGATAGATGTGACCCTTGGGTGATTATGATTGGCTGTTTAATGCAGGGTGTTGAGACTGCTCAGAGGGATCCTGTACACAGATGTTTGTCTGAGATTTGCTTTTTTCCTGTTTTTTTTCTCTGATCTGTACCTGTACAGGTGGGTTAATGTACTTGTTTCCATGTTAAATCTTATAAAGTGGACCTATTCAGCTTTCTTATTGTTGGTTCATATTAAACATGACGCACATTTTCATATAACGAGTACGGCTGTGAACCTTTGCTGCCCTAAATGCAGCTTTTTTTTTTCCAACTCTTGAATCTCTATGATGTCACAGAGAGCAGATGTCCCCAAGATGGTCATCTAAGGCACAGCAAAAGAGTTGTTTGACGAGCAGCCAATCAGAAGAAAGTTCTCTTAAAGGGGGAGGAGCTAAAAGAGCCTGCTGATGAACTGAGATCCTGCTCCAAGGCTCAGTATAAGATTATTAAGGATTGTTTTGAACTCTAAATCACGCAGAACGGCCCAGGAATAAAATATGAGCAGAATAGAGCCACTTTATTATTAAATAGATTTAATATCTGGTAGTTTGAAGATGGAGTGGATTATTTAAATTTGAGAATTGGCGTTTGCACTTTTTGTTCTGAGCCGTGGTTGTTCGTTTTGGTAATTTTGGTGTCACCCTGTTTAGAACAGCATTACCAATATAAGTAAGTTTTGTGAGGATTACAGTATGATTTCATAAACCGGCTCAACTCTTTACTCGCTGTATCAGAGAAAGTCCAGCAGTTGTTTTAGTAAACCTGCTGGAAAACTCCTTTTAAACCGTGCAGCACTTCTGCTCAACGTATCACTAAATATTCGATCGCGTGATGGCGCTCGTTTAAAAAAAAAAAAACAGAACCTGAATCTTTCCCTACATTCAAAGCCATAACCTGAAACCTGTGTGTACCTAAAACATGTCTTTTTCCAGCACATTTCTGCCCTCGTGTGTGTGTGTGTGTGCGCATTTACACTGTGTGTCACTGATTTAATTTCAGCTCTCCGTGTGAACTTGTTTGTTTGTGCATCGATTCTGAATGAAAAGGAGCACTTTGTGGCATCCGTGTAGTTCAGAGGGCAATAGTGACTTGCTGTGATGATTCTGTTGAGGTTGTATTCACTGTAACTGCATAACAAGCAATGCACTGATCGGCACATTCTGCATAACATGTAATTTTATGGACATTTTGATTGCTACAGATTATTTGTGCCTTGGCCTTTTACAGTACAGCTGTTTCTTTCAATGCAGTTCTTTTATTTTGGTCGCGCTTTTCTCGCTACGGCTGTCGCAGCGCGGCACAGAGCTGTCGGTAATAACCGCGTGGAAAGCTGCATTTTTCTTGTATTTTTCTACTGCTGAGCAGCCACGAACTGTGGAGCCAAGACTGAAAGAAGACCAGCGCAGTAGTTGGTGGGTGATGTGTTTCCTCTCTTCAAAGACCGCCCTTCAAAATGGTAGATAATGCTTCTTATATAGGTTCCAGCTGTGGGTCCAGCTGCAGGGAAAAAGCACCAATAATGGAGGAGGAAATGCTGCCCACACACTGAAATTTGCAACCTCCTAATTTTTTTTACTCTCTTCCTGATGAAACCTCACAATTAGCAGGTTTTGCATGCGACTCTGGGATTGATCTGAAAACTGGATCTCCAAAATCTTCAAATATAGAATGACACGAGTACCTGAGAGGTGGACCCACAAACCCGTCGGGTCGTCATCGTTTTTCTTACCGATAAGTACAATTCATTGATTCCAGCTAATATGAGGATAATCCATCTCTTAATGAATAAAGTTTAGTGGCTAAAAAAAAAAAGAACTTTTTCCAAAACAGCTGAAGCAGGAGGAATAAACCTTTACAAACAGAAAGCTGGCGTTTGAGACGTGATGCAGTCTCACGGCAGTTTGTGGGAAAGTCACAGCTTCTAATCTGCTGATTTACATCTATGCACAAAATGAACATTTTCCACTTTCGAAGGACGACAAACATCCACAGCTGGAGGTTGCGGTGGAGCTACTCGCGTCAAGTAAAAATGTCGGTTAAGTTTAGGCGTTAAAGCTACCGGGTCGGGTTTAGAAACAGGCCGTGGTTCGTATTAGAACACAAGCCCCGTTTTCTTGGTTTTCGTTCAAATACTTCCTATTGAGATACTTCTGACTGTCATGAGATTTTGTGTCCATGAACAGGAACAGATTGTTTTCGGTGACTTTTTTTTTTAACACTTGGCTGTGAGACCGGCTCTGTGAGGGTTTCAGACGCTGATTATTATTTTTAATCTTTGAACAAAAAGCTGTTAGCGAATCTCCACGGCGTGAAGTACAAAAAGTCAGACGTAGCCACGGTTATGGTCCCCACTGGTTAGTGAAGTCCAGTCATGAAGCCTCAGGCTGAGCATTTTCACCGTCACCATCGTGGTGTTTTTGAAGCCGGCCGGACTCTGACTATGAAACTGCACTTCCATTTCATTGGCTAACGATCTGCAATTGACTGAGTCCTCAGCCAATGAGCTAACCAGCATACCTTTGAGCATCCTCCTTTGTAACTGTAGTAATGAACATAATTTGGAAAATAACACCAAATATTTTATTGTTCTATGGAACCAGAAGTCCTTTGCAAACAGAGGAGTCGCCCCCTGGTGTCCATTAAGCAGAAAGCAGGTTTAAGGTGCATTCACTTTGATACCGTGGACGTGTTCAACAGTCACAGCTCGTTTTCAGTTACCTGAGCAGTCAGTGACCATCTCTAAACAAACTGAATCTGCGTGTAAAACTGCCGTAAATGTGATTTGAACCAAAAAAAGCAAAAAGAAATCTGGTAAATCGCACAAACTGCACTGCTCGCCACTTTCCTTAAGAGTGAAGTGAACCTGCAGTTCCTGTCTGTCTCCCACCGGAAGGATACGAGAGGAGCACATGAGAAGAGCGATGCTTAAATGCAGCGATACGCACTGAAAACGCAAGTTTAGACGAGCGTGCCGACAGCTCTGTGTCGGCCGAGTGACGGCAGCTTTTCTGGGTCAGAAACAGTTCTGTTGTTCTTAAGTTTCATTTAAGGGAAGTTTGGACAACTTTACACTAGTGGCCTTCAGAGCTGTGCATCGTTTTCTCATACAGTTTGAAAAAAATAACCATTTCTTATTCTGTATTCGACCACTTTGAATATTTTGTTTTGATGATATAATATGCAAATGTATTCTTACCTGATTTTTTTTATTTTTTGGTCTTTTCAATTGCACCAGTTATTAATAAAGCATTGAACTGAAAGCCCACTGTGTGGCTCTCATTTTTGTTTTGTACCTCGCACAGTTGTTCCGCTTTGTCGTCTTTTAGCGTTTGTGGTTGTTGTGTGTCCCTCATCGTAGTTGTATAGCAGTAATTTTGCATCTGTTTGTAGTTGGCGTGCGTTTCTGTCTCTTTGTGTAGTTTTGTAGCTGTTGTGCATTTCTTTGTGTTTTTTTTTGTGTTTCCCTTATTAGCTGTAATTGTTTAACACATCGGCAGCTGTTTGTGGTTGTTTTACAGTAAATGGATCAGTTTGTTTTTCTGCCCTCCGCGAGCGCTCAGTGCTTCATTCTGCACGTCTCATCATTCATATAACTAACATCACCCTCCGATGACCCGACTCCAACCTTCCCATCATCAGCTGACCCGCGCCGCCTCCTGAGCCGCAGCCGCCTCGTTCAATGGATTTGACTTTAGGTGTGTGTTTCTTCACTTTTATGGTGGTTGTGTTCTGATTGTTATTAGCTGCATTGTGTGTGGGTTTTGTCTCTTTGCAGTCATTTTGTGTGTCTCAGTCCTTGTTCTGTGTCTTTGTGTATTTTTATTTTCAGGCTAAACTCTCTAAATGCTGAAAACCTGCAGATGAACTTTATTAAGTTTGTTCTGGAGGTTCGAGCTGTAACTGCTCAGTTCTATGAAGCTTTTTTTTTTTTTTTACATGGAGATGGTTTTTATTTCCTTTGCTCATTTTTATTGATTCTTCATTCATAACATTTGCGTCCCAGAACATAAAGTTTGAAGATGAAGAACAAACCACAGTGCACATATATAGATATATATATATATATATATGTGCTGCTTGTGTTTTACTCGTGTCATTTCCTTCCTGTTGGTGCATAATTCTGCAGTCTGTGGATCTTTTCCCCGGGGGCGGCTGTTCCCAGGCCCCGAGCAGCCTTGCTGCCTTCGCTGCCAGTGACTGCTGTGCCTGAAAGAGAATGCCAGGGTGGCCAAAGTGCCCACCGATCCCCCCGTCATTAAAGACTTGCTTTCACTCCTCATTCACTGATCTTCCCCATGGCTCGTATGTCACTCCAGCAGCTTATTATGGCCACTTACCTACACTGTAAGAAATGTTGTTCTTAACAGAAAATCCTTCAAAGCACATCGGGTGGAGTTGTAATTCAGAGCAGTTTTATCTGGTGTGACTATAAAGAAACAACTATTATGAAACGTGGTCAGTTTTACAAAAATTCAAAGCAAGCATGAACTAAAAGCAGCTTTGAGTGTCTGTTTGTTAGTCTGGTTCAGACAGTTTGAGTTCCCACAGGTGAGCACTTTATTCACAGCGCCCTGAAGGACCAAATACATGGAAACAACTTGAATCAGCTGGTAAATTAAAACAAAAGGCACGTGTGGCCTCACCTCCCCTCACCCGACTGACTTTCTACACTAACCAGCCACTTTATACCTGTTCAACTGCTCATTAATACAAGCAGCTAATCAATCACAAGGAAGCAGTTCAGTGCATTTAGCCATGTAGACGGGGTCAAAATGACCTGGAGAATCGAGGAGGTTTAAGTGAACGTTGTTGGTGTCAGACGAGCTGATCTGAGTGTTTGAGAAGCTGCTGATCTGGGGCCTTTTCCAGGAAGCAGGTTCAACAAACTGAGTTTAAAAACAGACTCTGAGTTGATCAACTCTGAGTTTCCCGTTCCAGAACAGCTGATCAGGGTTAGTTCAATCAACTCTGAGTATGATCACCCTGATTTAGCGCGTGCGTGAGTAAGGAAAGAAAGCCATCATCAATGGAGCGCTGATACCAGATTCACCATGGCAACGGGTAAATAAAGGGCGGAGCCTCCATTTTAATCTGATGATGGAGGATCGCACGTGTCAGTGTGGAGCGTGACGAGTCACTTTAA
>JASGAU010381349.1:0-25166 GCA_030220045.1 Australoheros facetus
AATGTGGTTATGAGGGGTAATAATGTAACTTTGGAGAAGTAGGGGTTTAAGATTAAACAAAATTCAAAAAAATATTTGCTACAGTCAGGGTCGCAGTGGCTCTATGAGATTTTTAGTTTTTTTAAGAACAAATTTTTATTGGCATTTGAGGTATCCCTTATACACTGATGAGTCAGGATACAATCGCTGAAGGATATTACAATATATCAGACTGCATCATTAGGAAGAAATAACATCTATGTTTGTGATACAGATCAGGCATTAACAGGTTCATTCACTATTATTCTTTCGCCACAGTTCTTTTGTCAACAAAATTGTGTTAGACCAATCTGTCAAACTGTAGCTTTGAGTTGTGTTTCTTGGTTTTTTAAATGCAGGTTGGTCAGGTAATTGTTATTATTATTATTTCGGCCTGTCTACTGAGTTTCTTGTCCCTTGAAAGAACTCCAGCTGCATTGTCTTGGACTGCAGCTGTTGATAGCAGGCCACCCTCTGCTCTCTGGGAGATCAGCAACCTGCTGAGAGGCTGTTCTAATGAGAACTTGCAGTAGGTCAAAAAATGGCTCATGTGCCTCTATGCCAAACTCAGCAGGGGAGCAGAGCAGAACAAGAACTAATGTAGTTCAAGTCAATGGACTTCGAGCCCCTCAGCAATAATCTGGCCAGCACGCAGATAATAATATAAGATGGACCAATGCTAGTGGGTTAACAGGGAAAGAACTTCCAGAATAATAAACTTGCATATGGCAAAGCACCTTTTGATCCCTCTTCAGCAGATTGCGAGCCCTTACCATATTCTTGTACTAATGCTCCTTTCTATGTTTGTGTGCGTAATGGGCCATTAAACAGTTCCAGCACCAGACACCAGTAAGAAATTCATTCAAGCACCCTGAGAGCTGGACTCATTAAAACATATTTTTGCATTTAACATTAGAGTCAACTTGCAGCTGGTCTGGATTTACTTTTTTTTTTCTGCGATATGTCAATTTTGTTTCACGACTGAGGGTCAGTAACCTCTGATTCTACAACCCCAGATTTTGAAGATTATGTGAGTTACACAGTTTTCACATTGTGTATTTTGAGTCTGTCAAAGCCTCACTGTTCTGAAGGGGTGGCAGAAAGTTGGCCTCCACAGCACAAGCTGGATGAACTCCACCTGTCATTGATTATGGATGTACTCACTTTTCAGTAGCCAACACCATAGAGTAGCCGTACAGACTGTGGACATCATAATGGTTTCCCCAAGACTGTTTGGCATCCATACACAGAGTCTTACTGTACATCAAGTTGTCCAAAATTTCTGAGGGAAAGGAAAAAAAATAAAGGAGTGAACAGATGGAAGAAGGTGAGAGGAAGCATAGAGAGCATACAAAAAAATGTGATGGTGTTGAGATAAAGAAAAAGGACAGAAAGAATGAGATAGACATTGATGTATACTGCAATAGGATGTGGGAGAAATGAGGAAGTGATAGAAAAGAGAGCACTGGAGGAGTAGGATGACTAAGGAGGAGGGCAATAAAAAGGATGGCATCAGGGGAGCATGCCTTTTCCAGTTATGATCATTTCTGGAACACAGTCAGAATAAAAGACATGGCAGAACAGTCATTTTAAAAATTCTTCACAAGGGATCTACTATTCTGGATGAGTTTTCCTGAAAGGCTGAACTTACTATGTGTGCTACAGTAGCCAATTCATCAAGCTGTGCACAGTTTTTGGGTCATAACCTGCATTTCTATAATATCTGTTGTTTCTTTATATTAAACTTAGACCACTATGACTAGTTTTTATAGAAAATGCGGGAGGGTGGAACAAAATGTGAAAAACAAAAGAGATTTTAAAAATGAAAGTGATTCAAAGGTATTGTGCAAAATGTCAAAACTTACATTTTTTTTTATTATTATATGCTCATTTTCAAGTTGGTGTCAGCAAAAAAAGAAAAAAAAAGAAAGAAAAGCTGTGAAGCTGGGATGCGTTTTCCACAGTGTTGAATGAGTTCTTTGTTTAACCATAGCCAGAGAGCTTAAAGTAATTAATTAAAGTAATTGATTACAATAATTTATGCTAATTTGTTGACTACATGGAATTATGAAGGTCAAAATCTAAGATTATATGTTTAGCTCAGGTACACTGTCCCTCAAACTCCATTACTACCTCACATGTTTAGATTAAAGAAAAAATCCAATATGAACAAATAAACCTTTAGTCCATTTTAATGGTGTTTAGGGTATATATTGAAACATATAAGGCACTGGAACTTTTATTCAAGTTTTCTTGTATACCTCTGATTGTGTACAAGGAAATATTGCATTACACAAGCCAGTATCACAGCAAAGTGCGTAATAGAGTCTCCCATCCACTGTCACTTTGCCTGTCCTAGGCGTGAAATGGAAACGCATGCTGAAATTGCAGTAAGCTGCAGTACCACCAGATTGTGATCATTTATTTAAAATCAGACAAGCTAGATGGCTGATATGTACAGTGGGTACGGAAAGTATTCAGACCCCTTTAAATTTTTCACGCTTTATTTCAGTGCAGCATTTGCTAAAATCAAAAAAGTTCATTTTATTTCTCATTAATGTACACTCAGCACCCCATCTTGACAGAAAAAAACAGAAATGTAAAAATTTTTGCCAATTTATTAAAAAAGAAAAACTAAAATGTCACATGGTCATAAGTATTTAGACCCTTTGCTGTGACACTCATATTTAACTGAGATGGTTCTACTCCTTCATTGGAGTCCAGCTGTGTTTAAGCTAACAGGCTAGCCTGGTACGGTTTAGCCTATTGGATGAGATAAAAATTAATATACCATTTTCAGCAAAGGCAAAACGTAGTTTAAACTACATTTCAGTGATCTCGTTGTTCATGACTGGTGCATACATCATTGCCTGAAAAATTGGTGGCAATAGCTTAAATAGTTTAGGACCTATGTGGTTAGGAGCAAATGTGGTTAAGCTTTATAGTTCATAAGTCAGCAAAGGCTGATTTGTAATTTTGTATTTCAGGTGATAAATTATCCAGATTCTTTCCAATTTCCAAGTGATGAAGAACTCTTTACTTCTCAGTATCTCTGAGATGCCCTTATTATGTTAATGCTGCTGGCTTAAAATTAAAAATGAGCACTTTTTAAAAAATAAATTTTAACATTTGGCTGTCCTTGTAGTAGTTAAAGTTTGGTTTAACTGATCATGGCTCAAAAGTTAGAAAACAACATATCTTACTTGGAATATATGGAGGGTAGTTGAGGTTGTTTTCAGCACACCCCTTTGATGATCCTTGCTTGAAATTAGCAACCTCATTCATGTCCTGCAAAGTGCAAATATTTCAGTGAGGACATTTGCTTGTTTAAAAACAATTGTGAAGTAACTGTTTTTTGTTTGTTTGTTTGTTTGTTTTTTGTTTTCACATTCCTTAAGATTGGAAAATTCCTGTTTTTCTTGCTGGTTCTTGGCCCCAATGATCAACCCACAAGTTGAATAACTCACTAAAAATTATAACAATAACAATAAAAGGAAATGAGGCTAGCAGCCCCGTTGTGGATCTACAGCACATGCCTGCAGTGCAAGGGCATTTTCACAGTTTTCAGTTATGACACAACTAATCAATGAAGTCAAATCTTTGTTTTATGTATTTAAAACTGACTTACAATCCAAAGTGCGTCATGTTTGACCTCCTTGTAGAATCGCTCATATTCATCCACCCACCAAGCTATGCAGTTTGGGTTGGTGTAATCTGGGAATACAGTCTCTCCAGGCCATACCTTTGAGGAAAAGAATGTGAGATGTTGTTTGTTTTAAAAAAAAAAAAAAGGCCCTGACAACATTATGGTAGTTAAGCATCACTCACAGTTTTCACTTGTGTTTAGGCAAAGTACAATTTATTCTCTTATGTGCTTGTTTTCTTTATGCACTTAACATGTATGTACAGTATGTATATGTAATATGGATTTAATAAAACAAGAGTCTAGTCTGCAAAATGATCTATAGGCAGACAACATAACAGGGCCTGATCAGACAAACTTATTAGCTCTACAAAAAAAAACAAAAAAACATAAGTGTTTCTATGTACGTCAGAGGGCTAGCTTAAGGATGTGGAAATGCCAGAAAACAGAGGACAGATGAAATACAAGAGAAGAAGGATGGGTGAGGGAGAGATGGCAAAGGAGAATGGGGGATAAAGAGACAAATGAGTTGAGGAAGAGTAGAAAGGAGAGGAGAAATCGATAATGCAATAGAAATCTCTGGACGTGACTGTGTGTTAGAAGTCGTCCTTAATGACATGTATTGAGAAAAATGATTAATCCACTGAGAAAGGCAGAGGTTTTGTGCCTATGTGTGTGTATGTGTGTATGTGCATGTGGGCATGTGTGTGTGTGTGTGTGTGTGTGTGTGTGTGTGTGTGTGTGTGTGTGTGTGTGTGGCTGTATTTCTGTATGTGAACACTCTTGAAGAGCACAGTAGATATTAAATCTCAAGGTTGCTCCACTCTAGCTATCTTTTACCTTTACTTCCATGGGCAATAACTTTACAACCCAGTTTTCAGCAAAGACATGAATCATACTTATGTACGCTCATGTGCTTGCGCACGCACGCACGCACGCACGCACACACGCACGCACGCACGCACGCACACAGATTTATAGGCAGATGTTTTTGGCAGATGGTCAGAAATCCAAGGTCAAAGCTTATTGATAGTCCCTTGCAGATGCCATCTTTTTTTGAGTCATTCCTTCCTCTAAGACCAGATTTTGTCATCTCCCACTGCGTACTAATACTGGCAACAGGACAAGTAAAAACTGTCATTTGTAGCTGCATATCTCACTCTTTCTTTGCCTGTTTTTATGGTCTCTTGTCTGTCAGTCTGCCTCTCTATGTCATTATCCATCTGTCTCTCTTCCCTTCTACCTCTATCAGTTCCTGTGCCTACCTTCTTCCCAATGTCTCTTTCTGCCTCCCATCTTTTCTATCCCTTTTTTTTGTCTGTATCTGATAACCTATCTCTTTTGTCTCTTCTCTATCTTTGCTTCCTGTGTATGTCTCTGTCACATGTCACTCAGTAAGACAGCCAGTCTGTTTCCCTGTACATTTTCCTCTAATCTATTATTTGTGTTTCTCTAACTGCGCAGCCTTTCTCTCTGCATGTTTCTGTCTACAGTTAAACCTTCCTTTAAATCTGCATTAACTTGTTTTTGCTCTCCCCACTACTCTTTTTTTTAACTCTCATCTATTAGTACCTTTGTAGTCTGAACAGAAATGTCCACCTGGTTGAGTGAGGTCCTGCTATGACTTTATTCATGCACTCCAACATGGGTGCCACCAGGAAAAGCTTTTATTTAGGCATTTCTAAGCAATTATCACTTTAATTTTCATAACCAGAATACATAGTAAATGTACATGCATATGTAAATAAAGTACAAACAATTCTAACCACACTCGTGTGCACAGACAAACCACAAACTCCCACAAACAGTTTTTCATTCCGACAACTGGATACACATAGATGAACACAGGGACGATGTATTTTTCTCTTTCTCTGTTTCTCTCACCATTACACACACACACACACACACACACACACACACACACACACACACACACACACACACACACACACACACGTGGTTAATGTGTGATGTGGTGATTCAGATTTTTTTAAGATTAAATACTAATGCAGAATCAATGCATAAGTTTGAGCTGTTATGAATAAGATGAAGAAATTATTAAGTGTGTGTAATCAATTTCCATAAGAATAAAGCTGCGACCTTGTATCATAATACCAAAAATATTACATTATAGTTTTGTAATAATCTAATTGTAATGGTTAATCTAATTGTAAAGTAGCATCCAACTGCTGCTAATCAGCAGAGGTGGAAAATAAAGTACAACTACTTGTCATTGTGTTTGTACTTAAGTAGAATTTTCAGGTGTCTGCACTTTAAGTATTTATTTTTGTGATAATGTTTTACAGTACTTTTACTCCCTACATTTTAACACAAATATATATTTACTTTGTACTCTTTACATTTTCAAAACAGCGTTGTTTCTTTAGGTTTAACCCATTTGAAAGGAGCTTGATTATTTTGCATCACTGCGTGCGGTCCAAACATCAAACCACATTGAACCAAGATGGTGGGAACAAAACCACACAACACAGTCCTGTTGGTAAATCCATCACCTTATACTCAGTTTTTCACATGACTGCAAAGAGTCGTTTTTTTTTTCACAACTATTTAAAGTTAAATAAAGTTTATACAGCTGTAGTTTACATAATTTAGTAAATGTTTTTATAAAATTATCCCTTTGTAAGTTCTCCCAAGGTTATATAAATAACAAGCTGTGATGATTAATTGGGATGCCAGTCAAAATGTTGCAGATCTTTTTGTTGCTCATCTTTTTGTTGCTTTGGGGTAAACAGCTGAAAGGTCTGAAAGCTTTTAGGTTAAAAAGCCAAATCTATTAACTGAAAGAATACAACACTTGAAGTCAATCCCTAATTTTACAAGCCTTAAAAAGTGGCAAACTCTAAGCTGTTTAAAAATGATGCACTACTCAAACATAATTCATTCCTGTGTTTTATTTTGGTGGAAAGCACCAAAAGTTATTTTCTTGTTAAGTCAGTCTCCCCTTGTTTGGTCTATATCCCCACCTGTGCTTCACTAAATTAGGTTTCTACACAGATGTAGCTTACCTCTCCCACTAGAGAAGTTTTTCCATCTGATTCAGTGACCCAAGCATTCTTCACAGTCCCACGGTCATAAGGCTCATACGGAGCATTCCCAACCCTCTTACTGGTGGCTATTGCAGGATCCTGGAGACAATTGATGCAGTTATAAGAATAGATGTTGAAAATGCATCAATACACAAAAATTACATAGCACAGTTGCCATAATTTTCATTTGTTCTTTGGTGTAACTGATGTAACAACAGTTAAAAACATTTAAGTTGCTGATGTATTTTATTTGACAGCAAGCTTTAGTAGCTGTAGATTTTGTTGTCATTATTATACATTATATATAGACCCAAAATCACAAAATTGCTTGTAATACAAGAGTAAGTCTTATGCCAAACCCATAAAAGCAAGGTAAATTGTGCACAGCTGTTTTCTAGTAGCACTGTCTGTTAACATGTCCATTACACAAATTATTTCATTCACAAGAAGGTATTTCTTACCAGTATAAGGATATATCTCTGCCCCATCTCATGGAGGTAGTCAGCAAACTGTGGAAGTTCAGCGAAGTTAACTTTGTCATAGGTGAAATCTTTTTTATCCTCCATGTAGTCTATGTCCGTGTACTGAATATCCTGCATAGGAAGGACAGAAATGCTGTATTGGTATATTATGTACATGCAATTTTCAGTTCATAAATTATACAGGTTGCCCTGCCATGCACACACATTGACACACTTGGTGAGTTAACTTCAAATGGGTTATATGGTATTACATATTCAAAGCTTAATTTGAAATAGCAAAATTTTGGCATGGCTTCTATCTATTAAAATCACATTTGCATCTTGGATTGCAGTGTAATACATTCAAAATCCCTCTTAATGCCTCTTAAACGTTCCCACTCATATTTTTGCTTCTGTACATAACTTTGGCACATCCACTAAACAAAATCAACATCTTCAATGTGACTTAAATGTGTCCCTCACACAGTACATTCCCATCTTTGCATAGCTGAGCACCATTAAACATTCACATTGAGTCTCACAAACAACAAGACCTTTGGTGGACGTTTGGAGACCTAATGTGAGCGCAAACAACTTTGCTAATGTGCTGCTAAACCTTGGGAGGACAATACCAATGTTAACACGTTCTTCTTTTTTTCTGCCAGGGTGTGACTTTGTGCTTGCTCTCTGTCTGTTGCCTGCCAAAATGTACTTCATATCGATGGAGCAGATGGTTTGGAAGGCTCTGCCAGATCCTTCCTCTAATGATAATCAGCTCCAGACATATTAGGGAGAATGTGATAATACCCTCTGTGGTCTATCTAATGGTTATCAAACATGTCCCTGAGTGCAGCAGGAGAGAAAGCAGCTGCATCCTAATGTCTTTGAATATGAAAGAGAGATTGAAGATTATAAGAGTGAACTATAGAGATGGTTTGGAAATTTGTTTGAATTTGATCATTAGATAAGGCAGAGTTCAAACCACATCCTTGATTACCGCTGAGTGTTGATAGAGTTGAATTGTTTTATTGGGACATATATATTGAACAGACTTAGGAATTTACCTTGGTAATCGCTCAATATCGAAAAGACTTTTCATAGTTGCTTCTCATGGCTCGACAAAGATAAGCAGTAAGGCTCATTTCAAAGAAAATGTCAACTAGAATTGATATTTACCAAATGTCTCAGAAAGGAATAGGCACTGGAGTAGTTTTAACATTCAGATCAGTGTGAATGAGATAATGAAAGGAACTCGATCAATTGATCTTTGATCAGCGCTAACATTCAGTGACGTTTGAAAAATAGTGATCCCAGGATTGAACCTATACAGCCCAGCAGACTCGCCATTATTTGACAGAAAGCTGGATTACCCTGTGTAAGCTAAAGGCCAACCCTATCATTCTGTCTGTCTGCTGAATTCCTGCTTCAAACTTCGTATCACGTCTCCACAGATAGTGTAGTGTTAAGGCTCTTGCCTCCGGAACCACACAGTGGTGCATGAGTGCTTCAAATTTAACAAGGGGTGCACAAGGTGAAGTATTGATTCCACACACTCTCCCACTTTTGAAAGCTTTACAACTGCGGTAGTAGCCAAAGGAATCCCTCTCTTTGAAAACCCTACATTCTCACTACATTTCAGACAGTTGAGCATTAAGATGCATATTTTCTTAGGAAGTAAGAAAGAACAAAGAAGAAGTAAAAGGCCAGCCAGTATCAATCAAACCAAGCCACATATGTTCAGTTTCCAGAATGTTGATCTTGTTGGTTAGTAACAAGGTTTTATAAATGGATCCTACTGCCCCATCACCAAATAGAATTTATATGCTACAGACTTACAATATAGAGCAAAGATATTTATATGAAAGTATTTATGAACAAGAAATTCTTAACATATAGTGCACATTATTGTGATATTGGCGTGGTTAGGCTGTGTGGCAAGCAGGGCTGGACCCCAATGGAGGATGCGAAGCAGAGCTAAAATTAAACAGCGTTTTCTTTTAGAACATAAAAAAAACTCAAAATACAATAACAAAATCTTAACCAAGGCTTAACTAAAGACAAAATACCAAGCCTGGGAGAAAAAGGGAAACACACAGCTAGGGGGAACATAGACAACAACACAACAAAGAACTAAACAACACTGAGACCTTAAATACACACACACTAGGTAATCAGGGAAAGAGAGACAGCTGGGGTAGACGAGGCACAAGTGAACAAAATGATACCAATGATGCAAGGAAGCAAAATTAAACACAAAGGACAAGGAACAAGGGGCTGTCAAAATAAAACAAAAAGTGACCAACAAAACACAAATGCAGACTTGATGCAAGAGAAGGCAAGCATACTAAGGGAAAACAGGCCTTACACATGAGGAAGGTACACTAAAGGAAAACACAGGGAGAACTAAACTCTAAAGTTAGCGAGAACAAGATAGAATGGAAACCTAAGCACAACACAAAGGAAAACAGGAAATGAAGCTAAACACAACATGAGATAAAGGGGCAAGACATGGGTAAGACAAGAACAAAAGGAAAACCAGAATAAAATACAATAACTAATAACAGGATACCAAAACAATAACAAAACTATAAAAAAAAATCTAAGAAAACACAACTAGAAATATGACAGAAACAGAACCTTATACAAAATAACAACAAAAAAAAACCACTGGGCCAACAGCCCAGGATCATGATAGATATAATGGAGGTAAAATATCTAAACAAAGTTCTTCGACATTTTATCAAAATATTAAAAGAAGAAATTCACAGATGTTTGTGAGGGCAACAGTTGCTCTGATAGCAATTTTAGATAGGCCTGTCAGAGATAGTGCATATAAACAGTTTAAAAAATAAACAGAATGAAAACCAAGCAGACAGGATCTTACATATGGAAGGTCCACAGCACGGTTCCTCTCCACTGTTTCCTTGACTGTACTGAGGTTGCCGTAGTTCCACCGTGAAAGCTGAAATCCCAGTGACCAGTAGGCAGGAATGACAGGCCTGCCAATGAGCTGAATCATGTAATTGGGATTATTTTTAATGTAATTACCATGCCAAGGCAACACACACACACACACCACTTTACACAACTGTATTAACCAGAAAACCTGCCCCACATATTCTTGAATTCAGGAAATCACCTCAAGGAATTCGTGCACCACTTGTTCTGGTGTGTCACCAAAGAAAATGTAGAAGTCAAGAACCCCTCCAATCGTCCTGTAGGTCACAGCTGGGGCAGGCTGCAGTGTCACATCTGGAAAAAACAAACAAACATTCAAAAATATGTTTAATTATATTATATTCTAAAATAAATCACAACCCCACAATGCTCTTGGGAGCCATTGTAAACCAGAAATCCCTTTTTTGTTTGTCAAGTAAATTCTTTAGCAAATTATTTGCTTTGAACATAAACATGTTGGAAATCAATATAACTAAACATTTATATGAGGAAACTGTAGGCATAAGCAAGAGAAACATGTCAGAGGGCATCACTAATCCTTTCAGTCATCTCCGTCTCAGAATAAAACAGTCATGAAATATTCTCTTTGATTTGTCAGCACAATTCTTTGATTGATGCAACAGTAAATCCATTTCTGTTAGGAGGATGAGGCATAACTGGCGGTTCGTGTGCCCTTGAACCATGTAGAGATGGTTTTCTTCTCCTAATGTTGTAGGTATCAGTGTAAACATGTGGTATGTTTGTAACTTTTTAGCAGTGTGCATGAAAGTGTTAATGTAGACAGTGTGTATGGATTCCATAGTTTTTAAACACAGCGCTGCCACTTCAGAAGGTGTATGTGTGCGTGCATGCAGTCTATGTGTTCTGGGATTTGTGTATCTTTACCCATAGCATTGCTGTTCATGAGAAAGACCCCAAATGACTTTCCACTCTCATCTTCCAGACAGAGGAAGAAGGGATAGTGTCCATAGAGGTTATGTGTTCCCTGAAGAGAAGACAGTAGGAGACAAATGAATATAGGGTAGTGGTGCAAAGGAGGCGTGTGGGAGACTTACTGAAACTGAGGGCTTGCCTACATGGCATAATCAGCGGCTTAAAAGTGAAGACATTCACTTTTAAGCCCTTTGAGAACGTAAATGCACATACAAGAAACACATGTAAACATGCCACACACATATAGGCACATGCCCAAGGTTGACTTAAGCAGGCTTGATTTTGAGCCCATATCACTGCTTTGTCTCTGTGTGTGTGTGTGTGTGTGTGTGTGTGTGTGTGTGTGTGTGTGTGTGTGTGTGTGTGTGTGCTGTCTTTACCCCATTAGGGAAAGCATCTCTGGTGAAAATTGGCCAGGTTTTCCAGTTTGTGTCATGGCGGTATTGCCTGTGGACATGCTCCCCCAGGCCATAAATATTATGAGACGGAAGCTTAGCAGACAGCTGTAGGTACTGGTCTTCAAACACAAGCGGAGCCATTCTAGTGTCAAACCTGAATGTAACCAGAAAACAAAAGAGTAAATCATCACTGGGAAGTGAAAAGATGCATTGGGATGTGGAAAATGGGAGAACAGGTAAGAGTGAATGTGTGTGAGACAAAGACGTAAGGAAGAAAATGAGCAAGAGAGTGAGAATGAGATGGAGACATTTGGAGGAGTTGAGTTACAGAAAAGAAAAAAAACCCCGCAAGACATACCATCCCATCAAGCTTTAATAAGCCCCCTGGGTAGCATTTTTCTAGTCTTCAAAACAAGACATACTGTACACTGGTTGCTGAAATACCCAGGCTCCTGAAGCTTCAAACAGCTGTCAAACATTACAAGGTTTTAAATGCAGTAAATATATGTTTTAATTTTCCTTAGTTCTTTAACACCTTAACCCTTATTCTTTTTGAGAAGAGAACTTCTACATGGCAGGCAGAATTATTCTGAGTACTATGCTCATTGTCCATTTATCTAAAAATTTAACAAAATATACAAACAAGTAATCGCTCTTAATTTTATTTAATACCATAATAAATACTTAATGGTGACCTGGAACCATTTTTATGATTTACAAATTAATATGTAACCACTGTTATCACTGTTTTTTATGGCCTTTTAAAGTTCATGTTCTGTTTATTCTTATCATACAGTAACATTTAACCATAATTACATTATAAAAGTTAAAAATTATATTGTAAAAGTTATACCACCATGATACTGTGTGCTTAAAAAACAAAAAACCTCAAAGGCTCAGAGAAATGTCCAGATTTAGTTAGTTTATATATTAAAATCGCACTGACCTACTATAAGAAGTAAAGTGGGTTGGCTGTCTTATCTCAAAAAATTGTAAATGCAAATAATGTGTAGAAGTAGCTCTGATAGTTAGAAGTAATAGAGTAAAATGGCTCTCAAAAATCTTATATATATCACTTGAATGCACCACAGAACAGTGATCATAGTGACTTACCTGACAAGCAGCCTCAAAAAGAATATTTTGATTGTTAGATAACAGGTAACAGTTTGCAACTGAAGCTGGCGTGCAGTGTTGAGAAAAACAATTATGTTGTAAGTTAGTGAAATGATTCTACAATGAGTTAAAGCTAACTGAAGATAAAACTTTGAACTTTTTTTTTTAATTCATTTACCAGTTTGTTTGTTTGTTTGTTTTCTACAGTTACTTTTTTTGTTTGTTTGTTTGTTTTCCATTGCAGCAGGTTTTGGTATGTCTGAGTAACATTAAGTCTCAGTTTGAAATGGGACTTCAGTTTTACTGGTTCCTGAATTGTCCAGCCAGGAGTAAAGGTAAACTCCAGGAGTGTAAGGTATTCATATTGACCTCTTCTGCTCAATGATTAATATGAACTGGGAGCCATAAATACTTGCCATTTTTTTATAAAGAAAATATATGCGAAGGGCACATTGACTGGTGTTTGGTTATAAATTTCATTTCCAGTGCATCAAGGGAGACTGATAAGCAGCAGTGATACCTATACTGATGACATCCTTGCAATTCCCAACCCTATTGCAAATCAAAAATTTCCAAAGGAAGCTTTGGGTTTCACTTTTCTTGTGAATAAATGCACATTTGCCTAGTAGAGAAATTTGCCATGCTTCATAAAAGCCAATAATGATGTTCAAAACACAATTAGCACTAATACAAGCCATGGGTGTTTTGCTCTATTTGTCTGTATTTGTCCATTCTGAGGAGTAGATGATCACTGCAGTGTCACACAGACCCAACAAGGCATGGCCCGGATCAACATTGAAATAATTGCTTATTGGATGGGAAACTCGTAACATGGAAAGGTGTCACCTGTCATTTTTGCTGCACAGGCCACCTTAGAAAACTTCTTACACAACTGCTTTAAATGATACACAGAATGAATATTAATTGAGTAAATTTCCATTTGCAAATGTCCAAGGTGGCAATTCTGAAAAATAACTGTGGTAAATTGAATACTGCTCAAAAAATTTAAGTAATACTGAAAACACATCAAATCTCAATGGGGAAAAAACATGCTGGATATCTATACTGATATGGGCTGGGTAATGTGTTTGGAACCAATGGATGCCACATTTTTTTATGGAAATGAAAATTTACAACCTACAGAGGGCTGAATTCAAAGACACCCCAGGCTAGTCTATTTTGCCAAAATTTTTCTTGCAGCAACTTAAACAGGTACTAGTTGGTATGTGTGGCACCCACATGTTTGCATGCATGCCTGACAACACTGGGGCATGCTCATAATGAGACGATGGATGGTGTCCTGGGGTATCTCCTCCCAGATATTTACCAGGGCATCACTGAGCTCCTGGACAGTCTGAGGTGCAACCTGGCAACCTTGCATAGAGTGAAACATAATGTCTCAGAGGCATTCAATTTGATTTAAGTCAGGCAAGCATAGGGACCAGTCAATGGTATCATTACATACTCAAGGAACTGTCTGCATAGTCATGAAGCCAGGCATTGCTGGTCACCGGTACAGGGTCTGACAGTGGGTCCAAGGATTTCATCCCAATACCTAATGGCAGTCAGGGTGCTGTTGCCTAACTTTTAGAGGTCTGTGCGTCCCTCCATGAAGATGCCTCCCAAGACCACCACTGACCCAGCACCATGCTCAATGATGTTACAGGCAGCATGACGTTCTCCATGGCTTCTCCAGACCCTTTCATTTCACAAGTGCTCAAGGTGAACCTGCTGTCATCTGTGAAAAGCACAGGATGCCAGTGTTGGACTTGCCAATTCTGGTATTTTTTGGCAAATGCCAATCGGGCAGTGGGCACAGGGCCCACTAGAGGACGTCAGGCCCTCAGGCCACTCTCTGTTTCTGATTTTTTTGTCAGAGACATTCACACCAGTGGCCTGCTAGAGGTCATTTTGTAGGGCTCTGGCAGCGCTTATCTTGTTCCTCCTTGCACAAAGGAGCCGATACTGGTCCTGTCCTAGAGTAACAGCCTTGTCTTTTGGAATCTCCTCCATGGACACTGTGCTGGGAGACATAGCAAACTTTCTGGCAATAGCCATCCTGGAGGACTTGGAATAACCTCTGCAGGGTCCAGGTATTATTTCATGCTACCAGTAGTGACACTGACCCTAGTCAAATGCAAAACTAGTGAAAAAACAGTCAGAAAAGATGAGCAGGGAAAAAAAATGTCATTGGCCTCCATCTGTAAAACAATTCTGTTTTGGTGGTAGTCTTTTTGTTGCCCCTCTAGTGCACCTGTTGAAACTGATTGACAGCCCCCTCTGCTACTTAACTGACCAGATCAATATCCCA
Organism: Australoheros facetus; assembly: GCA_030220045.1. Lineage (NCBI taxonomy): Eukaryota > Metazoa > Chordata > Actinopteri > Cichliformes > Cichlidae > Australoheros > Australoheros facetus. Next base: position 14,883 of record JASGAU010381349.1, read on the forward strand.
GAGGTTTAATTGACTTGATGCTACACTCTGATTAAAAAGTGGTCCTTCAATTTTTTTTGAGCAGTGTATTTAGCAAGTCAATTTTTATATAAAATTTTCAGCACTATGAGTATTATATGAACAATTTATTCTACACATATACTCAAAAGTTATTTTAATTATATTCCCCATAGCAATCCCCTGTTGCAATACATGCTTTAACTAAGTACTGTCCTGTCTTTACACCCATAGTATATAAGAAAGTATATGAGAAAATATAATAAACTTTCCCTGTAAATAAACTTTCTGTTTCTCCTATCTCGTGCAACAAGTATACATGGTGCATACACACAATGAGGACTCACACAACTTTTTGGTTCTCCTTCCTGCGGACAACAAGGCCAAAGGGTTTCTGTGTGATCTGCAGTGTGCTGTTGATGGGACTGGATGGGTTGTTGTTGAGACTACTGACATACTCATGGGGAACCTCAAACCTGTTCTTGTTGGGATCATAGATCTGAGGAAAAGGAAACAATCATTCAGGCAGTTTTAGTCTGACTTCCTATCTCATGGTCATAATAATACTCTGTTGTGTATATTTCTATTTTCACCTTTGATTAAACTGCTTCTAAAATGTATGTCATTATTTCATCTGCTGCCGTAAAATATGGCTGTGCAAATGTATATAAAAGGGAGAAAAAGGTGTTAGCAAATTATAAAGCTACAGTGGTGTCTATTGGTGTCGGTGTTCACCTTGAATCGGAGTCGATTGTTTGTCTGCATTTCTGCGTCGAGTGCCAATTCTTTTATGTGCCCACCAAATAAAAATGGAGATTCCATTCTTGTCAGTTTTGCTTTCATCACTGCAAAAATAACCAGGTAACAATAGGATGATAATAAATGTAATATATCATCTACAGTACATGATAGGGTATATTCACAAAATCTAGAAATCAATTACATAATAACCATTCTTTCCATGCTAATGAGAAAAAACAAAACAACTAACAACAATTTAATTAAATTCAATTATATTTACATAGTTCCATTTCAAGAGCCATCTCAACATCTCAGGTACATCTAAGGTACAGACCCTGCATCATTATAAACAGAAACCTAATAATCCAATGATTCCCTATGAGCAAACATTCCTCAGTCTCTCAATCCCTCAATCTTCAGCTATAGCACCACATTACAATCTTCAGGTGAACTGAGACTGAAATTGGTTTAAACTGGATGTATTGCCAGTTTCATTTACTGCTATGATAAAAGGGCTTATGGAGTACTTACTTGGCCCTGATGTACATGCAGGTAATTTGCATAGTAGCCTCAAGCAATACCTTAGCCAAATGCATGTCAAAATGTTTGATGACATTTTAAATTACATATGGATAAAAAGGAACGCTCTCATTTATATGTGTTGGTTAAATTCCCACTGCACCTCTCAGGCTGGTCATTACAAATGATTATTTTTGAATATTCCGCTCAATCCAAGCACACGCAGACATCAGTTTGTTTGTTTTTCTATTTATCCACATTGTTAATATGTTATACTTGCCAACAATGTGATGGAAAATGTTGACTGAAAATGTCCAACATGTTCTTTTGCTTTTACACATTGAGTGAGTTCACATGAGATGGAGGCATCAAGCAGAAAATAGAAAAACCTGCATGCTGAAAAGTCATTCACTTTGCCAACTATGCCATATTTCACCCCCCAAAAAATGCCTTAGGCAAAGTTAATGAAAAAGGAAAAATGATGTGGGATAGACAGACAAGTTGAAGGAATATGGTGCAGTTAAAGTAAGAAAAAAGCCACACATTTTCCTCAGTCAGTGAGCAAAGTGAAAACAGGGCAGAGCGAGGGGATAGGGTTTTACCATAAGCTTCTGATGTCTCCTGTGATTCCACTGTGTATCCATGGTTGGTTGGGAAGAAACACCAGGGAACATTGCTCTCATCCCGTGGGCTCCAACAACATCCACGTTCCTGACATTTCTCCTGTTAAGTGTATCATTGTCATATTGCCATTATGATTATCTATAGTGCCATTAGTGTCATCACTGATTACCCCTAGTTTAGCGGTAGTGGCAAATAGTAAAAAAGAAAGAAAAAAAGAAATCTTCTCAAACATTACTTTGCACTCTAGGGAATGACATTGACTCATACCTCTGAAGCTCCAGATTCAGGGAAACAATCTACTCTCTCACCCAGAGGAATGCTGGGACATGTAGGAACAAATGCATCTGTAATTTCTGACAAAAGATTTAAAAAAAAAATCTCTTTAAAGCAATACATCTAAGTCCAAATTTCAAAGTGCAAATCTTGTAATTTTACAAATTTGAAATAGTTTGCAGATGTTTTTCTGGTTTAGGAATTTTAATCATGTGAGCAAAAAAGTAAAGGAGGATGTGATTTTATGTTGTTACTTTAAAGTTGTGTGTGTATGTCTTTGCAGTCAACCTACCTTCTTTGACACCAGATTCTCCTGTGGCAAACAGAACTATGAATGTGATTGATATCACAGTCATCAGCACAAACAGAACCATTAAGATCACCTCCAACCTAGAGAAGTGTTTTTTCCACATCTAACATAGGAAAATGCAAATGAACAAAACACACATACATTGAGATTACTAAGGCTGATATCACAAACACCCGTAAATGATACTGAGTTTATGAAAGGCAAGGTCTCAAAGGTACAAAAACTTTGCTGCTTAATGAGGCCCGTTAATGCACTCATAGACATGCAATAAATAAATAAAACCATTTAACAGACATTTTCCTTATATTAACCTTGGATATTCTGAAAAAAAAAACCTTACAAAGGTGATAGGTATTCAATTGAGAAAAAATATACAATAAAGAAAGAAGGAAAATCAGAAATAAACTGTCCAACAGGCCTAGCCTGGTCTTTGCAAAGGCACCTATCATATAACGCAAGCAATTAGGCTTCACTCCAGTATAGTCTACTCTTGTAGACAAAAACAAGGTGAAAATCTGTACGTGTGTGTGTGGGTATGTGTCTGTTTGGGTGTGTGAGAAGCTTATAGCTGTCCTGTTTAATGTGCTGTGAAGAGCATGTGAGGGCATAGAGAGAGACAGAGCCAAATGTCTGCATGCCCCTGTATGGTAGCAATCAGCTGCACATCATAGAGAAACACTGAAAAGCACCTGAAAACATGCAATGTAACACACAGAGAAAAAAAAAATAAAGAAACATACACGAACATTTACAAAGTGCAAACCCTTTAGGCTTTCTACTTCTCCATTTAGCTTACACTACGTACCTAAAAATAGATTTCACTCAACATATTGTTTTACACCTCCCAACACACATGCATCCAGAAACTAGATGCACAACAATACTATTTTATGGCTGCACTTTTGAGGTTTCTCTGAGTATAGTAAGTTTAAAATATTATTGTGAAAAGATTTTTTTATTAGACTCAATGACAAACCAGGAGGTGGTTGCTACCTGTAATTAAGTTCAAGACTAACATAAAAATTGTGTATGTGGCATGCAAAAAAAACAAAAAAAAACCCAAAAAAAACAGCATGTAAGGCCCTTTAGTAAACATCTCTTCATTGGAGCTGCATTGCAATCTCCAGTATATTTTTACTTAACTGGAAAAGAGCTTCACATAACCAACATAATAATTAATGTAGTCCACAGTAATTTAATAATAATAATTTAAGCATCTACAAGCTACAAAATATTAAAAATAAAAAAACAAACACTGAACATCAATTTGTTGTAGGTATGCGGCTATAACAATAAATATTTTCGAATGTAAAATTAGATTTTTTAAATTTAATTATCATTATTTATTACTATCACATCTTAATAAATTTATTGAATCTTAGTTGTATCACAGTAAAAATCTTTTTTCAACTTAATCTTGTAATTCACACAGTATCATCAAGACACTGTAATCTACACTGTAAAGAATGTTTACCTTTCTTTCAAAGCATAATAACTGTAAGGTATGGTTATTAGTTGTTGAGCTGAAATAGCCTGCCTCTGCAGTCTTACCTTGGCTCTCTCTGCAGGTTGGGCCAAAGTGCTCCAAGTTTGAGAGAGTTAGCACCCTTTTAACCCACAGGATGAAGAAACGTCATGCACGGAGAAGGAGGCTCAATCCCCTTTACTGTTCCGTGGCTGTGGGTGTGTGTGTGTATGTGTATGTGTGTTTTAAAGTTGTAGCATGCAGATCCAAAAGCCATAAAATACCAGATAACCATATATTGTTTGACAGAAGAATTGCAACCTGAAAGCTCTTTATCAGTGTGTTAAAGTCATCCCTTTATCACGTTTGCTGAGTCAGTGTGGGTGTGTGTCTGCTTGGTTGTAATTTAACTAAACATAACTGTGCATTTTTAGTGGCTTATGTAAATGCGTAGTAAGAGTAAGCTCTACCCCATTCATTCTCAATAACTAACATGTGCACTGACTCTCACTCACTCAGTTGTTACAGTAGTAGCAAGCTAAATAGTTATACCAGAAAGAAGAAACTCATTAGAAAGTTTTAGAATATAGATTATATGTTGTTATATATTGGTAACTAATTGTGTGTGTAAATGTGAGGATATTACTCTCAGGTTATCTTAGCATACCATGAATGGCTAAGAAATACAGTAATTCAACTTCACCCACAGCTGGCTCCATTTACATACAAACCTGAGTATTATATCAGTGAATTATATCAACATACTACAGGGCTCTGCTTGGAATAAGACAGCTACATATTACTAGCGTTGCTCATGTTTTATATTATCTTTATTATAAAAGCACTTCGTAAGTTTTATGGCATGAAAATATAAAGTGCACTCTTTGTCGATGAGTTTCACAATTTGTCTTGTTAAGATGCAGTCCCAGTTTTGGTGAGGATAATATCATGAGCGTGTAGTTTCCCTGGTCTTGTGTTTGAAAAACCTGAAAAAGTTATTTTGTGTTCAAGTGCTGCTTGCGGTAGATCATCCCAATGAAGATCTAAACACACGTTGCCATTTCATGTTATACTTTGGTGATGGCTTTAGTCTATAAAGTTGCAAAACAGAATAGTGAGGATGAACATGAGGTATGTATCAGGTAAATCCACAATGATGTGGTCTTCCAACATAGAGCTTGATGTTATGAGTGACACAGTGAGCAAATCTGTGAGTGAGCATTCACACAGGTGAGGCTCACATCTCTGTCTCCATAATTTGACAGTGCATTAATTACACAAGAGCATATTTAGCTTGCATGTAATACGTGCATGGGGATGTAAGTGTTCAAGTTCTTCTGGTGATCATTATCCTCCTTCTTGGTCTTTCTCTCCTTACAAATCCAATTCCACTCTGTCACTGCCAATATCTGGTGCTCTCCCTCAAGAATGCAGTGCCAGCCAATTTCGATAGAACAAACTGAAATTGGCAATTCACTCCCCTGTATCGATCCAGTCACTTTAAAACTAGGCACTCAACATTGAGAGCTGCCAACCAACAAAGTTATATATGGGGTTCATGTATACAAGTGCATGTGGGTCTAGAAAGGGAATCTGCGCAGCATATAGGACCTTGACTTTGTGTGTGTGTGTGTGTGTGTGTTTTTGCTCTTGATATTTTGCAACCAACCTGTTCTCTAGGGGCACAATAAAACACTGTCAAGGTCTCAGTATAATAAATGTCATAATGTAGTTTTTAATCTGGCATCAGTTCTCTGATTGTGTTTCTATAATAAAGTATTCTCACCAGCAATAAATTTCAGAGCTAAAACTGGCCAAATTAATATACCACTCAGACTAACATGTTTTCTCTGTCTAGTGTGTGCTAAAGTAGAATTTTCCATGCTGTTATATTTTCCATTCGATTTGACTTTATTTATTTATTTTTTTTATTTTATTTTTTTTATGAGGATACAGTTTTGATTTTTTTTCGTATGTGTTATTTCTTCACTTGAAATCTAAATAAATGTATGCAAATAACTTGCCCCTCAGTCTAATACTGTCACATTTGTATAGCAGTAGCTATGTTTCAGTGTCAAAACACTCATTTTAATTTACAAGCTAATATTTTGAAGTAAATGCATTCAATCCTTTTGCCCTTGCTCTGTGTCCTTTCTCTTACTTAAACACTTTTATTTAAGTTTTCCTTCCATTTTTTTTTCTCTCTTTTTGTACTGCACTTTCTAACAATGGCTGCTAGGTGTTCATGTGCTACTGTGTTATGCAGTGAAAAATGAACAATGAAAATATTAAAAATAAAGTACAAGGCAAATGAGGAGCCGCATGAAGCTTTCATGTATGAGATATTTATTAATAGAGATATATACTGAAATCAGTTGTCAACTTGTGCACAGAATGACTGAACTAACTGCTTCAGTTCAACACATTCACACACATGAAGGGTATGCATAAATTCAGAAGGGAGGATCTGTACTCACTCTTCTGCTTGCTTTCCTGAGTGTTCAGCTACAAGTCTATTCTTTAAATTATTTTCTCTTTCCCACACTGGTAAACTCAATGCTGATGTCATTGTTCTTGTCCAATCAATTTCCTGCCCACTTTCTCTGAGCCAGTCAGTCTCTTCTGTTATTCGGCCTTTCAGACTCTCGTTCGTGCAACCCACCTCCTCTTTGTCTCCTCTTCACCGTGGTCACTCTGAGTCCCATCCAACCCTCCATCTTTATCTTCATCACCACCAGCGTCTAGACTCTGGGGTATCCTGTCCTAATTCCTATCACCACTGGGATTCCATTCAGCTATGATGAGTCATTGGAGTCTAACCGGCAAGTAGCTTAACTGAAATCTGTCTTGTTGAGTTCTTCAAAATGATCTTTCCATATTGTCAGGAACGACAAGTTGAACGCTGTTAAGTTCTCGTCTCAGGTGAGGTCTGTTGAGTCTTACACTTGAGTCCTTCTGTGGAGTTTCTTAGTTTGAGGTGTTTTCTAAACGATCATGAATTTTCTCAGTATTTGTAGCCATTACTGTTTTCTCTTGTTACAATAAACATGAATATGTACCATTGGTGAGAGACCTTATAGTACAGTAGTGTTGGGCATCATTAACACCAGGTAGTCAAAACAATGAACTGCTGAATGCAGGGTGGCCTTTGTGAACACCTTTTTGTGATCCTGCTACTTACCATCATTATACTCACTTTAAAATATATATTTTTTTATGTTTTCAGCAAGTACCCCTTAGTTACATACATTCACAGCCAACTTAACTCCAGTGACACAGAGGCTCTTAAGGAATCTACAGTTTACCTCTTTGCTTACTTTAATGTGGGTCTGCATCCCTAACAAGCACCTGCATTCAGCTGGTAGCTTAATGGTGGGATTTAATCACAGTCCATGAAAACATGGTACTCAACACTCAGACAGCAGCACCAGTAATTAACCTGTTGTCCTAGGCTTTTGAATGTAAAAAGTCTGTTAGTGGTGCACAAACCCTGTGGAAGATAATGGTAAAATCCAATACAAACCTTTCAAAGTACCCCTTTTGCTTTATTTGTAACAATGTACTATTACAGTACATTACATTGCATTTATACACAATAAACATTTCACTGAAACACTGGTTGTTCCTCTTCAAGAAGCAAACAAATGTCTTTATTTAGTCTTCTTAGAATCATAACCTTATCCCCACTGTCATTTAAGGACCAAGGGTGGCATTTTAGGTCAAAACCTTCCACAATCAGTGCAGTATTAGCCAATAACAACACAGTTAATCAAATGTACAGTAGAAATTGCCTAAGTCGGATTTAAATGGCCCATTAGTTTTTCCCACTGTTTCTCCAACTGGTCCTGAGACCAACCTTGCCTGTCTTGTGCATGTAATGTATAGCCAAACCGATCTCATTACAATAAGGGAAGGTTTGGCCACAACAACAGAAACAGTGCCTCACCAACTCAGAGCTATGCTAGCCAGACTGCAGATCCTGTGGACATCAGACTGGCATGGCAGAGACCAGTGGCTAAAGGACAAGAGGAAACAGATGCTAGCAGACCACCAATTTCATCCCTGTTCCTGGACAATATCTGTTCCCTGGACAACAAGGTGGACCTTCTGCGTTTGAGGCTGAGTGCCAGCCAGCCGTCAATCTGAAAGGATGAGTCCGGCTGCTCTTCCATGCGGACCGCAACCAACTATCAGGGAAAACTGTGGGGGTGGCTAATGTGTCTACATTAAAAAAGGTTGGTGTACAACCTGTAGTTTGGCAAACAGCCACTGACTGGAGACAATTGAACATCTGACTGTAAAATGTCAGCCACATTATCAGTCTCGCGAGTCTGCTGTTTGCTGTCATGGCTATTTACATCCAACCAGGTGCTAAGACTAACGAGGCACTGAAGGAGCTACACAACATCATCACCTCGCTTCAGAACACGCACCCAGCGGCATTTTATGTAAACCTGACAGACATTCTGCCAAAGTTCTACCAGCATGTAACCATACCAACATGGGGAGATGACACACTGGACACCAACAAACAAGACACATACAGAGCCATCCCCTGCCCCCACCTCAGCCTGTCCAACCACACCTCCATCATGCTGGTCCCGGCCTCTCATTCCCTGCTGAGACGCTCCAGACCAACACAGAAGACCATCACTGTGTGTAATGTTGCATTTGTACTACAGGACTGTTTCCAGTGTATAGAATGGCATGTCTTCAGGGAGGCTGCTGTCTGAGGGGGAAGTTGGATCTGGAATACTATACTGTACATCTGCTGTCCTCGGATACATAAGGAAGTATATTGGGGATGTTACCACTACCACGACTGTGACGTCCCTGCTGAAAGCAAGGGATTTGGAGATTTGGAGACCTGCAGACACTCAGGAGTCACATACGCTCAGAAGATCCAGGGGCTCTTCTCCTCCCAGGAGAAGCTTGTAATGAAGAACATTAAGTGCATGACAGACTATAACTTCAGAGATGCATAATGCCCCAGGGACCCCTCTCTGCCTGATACTCTACAGGTTCTACATCCACTTCAAGGACCCCACCACCCCTCCACCATCAGACTCACCCCACCACCTGGAGAAGAGCCCCTCAGTGTGACCCCAGCAGAGGTGTGGAGGATTCCCCACAAAGCTGCTGACCCAGACAACATCCCCAGGCAGGTGCTAAGGGACTGTGCAGACCAACTCTATGGGGTGTTGACTGACATTTTCAACTCCTTCCTCATACTGGCAGCTGTCCCCACCTGCTTGAAAGCTGCCACCATCATTCCGGTCCCCAAGAGCTTCACAGTGACAGTTCTGAATGACAGTTGGCTAGTAGCTCTCACCCCAATAGTCATGAAGTGCTTTGAGAGACCGGTTATGGCCCAGATCAAGGAGACCATTGATGTCACTATGGACTCACATCAATGTACTTACCAGAAGGACCAGTCTACAGAGGACGCCATCTCTTCTGTGGTTTACACCGTCCTCACCCACCTGGAGTGTAAGGACTCCTATGTCCATATGCTCATTCCACAGAACCTTGTGCAGAAACTGCTCACACTTGGACTGAGCTCTTCCCCCTTCAACTCTGTCCTGGACTTCCAGATGAACAGGCCACATTCAGTGAGGTGCCACGATGAGTCTGGTTACAGGCAGGAGGTGGAAGACCTGGAGGGTTGTTGCAGAGAGAACAATCTCTACATCAATGTGACAAAAACAAAGGAGATGAATGTGGACTTCAGAAGGATCAGACACCCCCTCCTCCCCCTGCACATTGTAAGATCTGCAGTGGAAGTGGTCCCCAGCTACAAATACTTGGCTGTACACCTAAGTAACAACCTCACCTAGGGCAACAACACTTCCAGTCTGGTCAGGAAGGCACACCAGTGCCTGTACTTCCTCAGGAGGCTGAGGCATGTTGGTCTTGGATGCTCAGTCCTCACCTCATTCTACAGATGCATGGTGGAGAGCGTCCTGTGCTCCTGTATCAATGTGTGGCACAGAAGCTGCTCTGCAGCAGAGAAGAAAGCTCTGCAGAGGGTGGTGAAGGCTGCACAGAGGACCGCTGGAGTCCACTTCTCCACCACCACAGATATTTACACCGCCAGATGCAGGGAAAGGCCACCTGCATCCTGAAGGACCCCACACACCCACCACACACACTTTTTGTTCACCTCCCCTCAGGCAGGATGCTGAGGAGCATCAAGAGCAGGACCGCCAGACTGAGGAACAGTTTTTTTTTTCTCTGAAGCTGTAAGACTGTTGAATTCTGGTGGGGCTGTGTAGCTGCACTTCCCTTCCTCTATCAATCCTTGTACACACTCACGCTGCTGTTGCTGCTGTCAAATCAGCTTATTATATATATA